>BHDV01069675.1:316673-397079 GCA_005406045.1 Adoxophyes honmai | reverse complement strand
AAACGATCGACGTTGAGAACGAACGTGCAGAATTTGCTACTAACGGAATAGTTCACACGCTCAAAAATTCTCCGAATTGCTACTTGAAGGAGGACAGAAGGACACAAAACCAATGAGTTGATTCGACTGCGGGAGCTTTTTTGTAAAACTGTGCCGTCCATTGATGAACTCATCCATTCGGTTCATGGAGACCTGCGTGAAATACTCCACGAGAAGTTTTGGACGATTGAACGAGCTTTATTGACCCAATAAACGACCAGGCAACTGATGTTCATGAGCGCATATTACTGGAAATTGAAGAGGAACAGGCGGTATACCTATCTATCAAGACTGCCGTAGATCCTCGAACTAAAACCACGTGCCCAGTAGAATTCTTGAACTCTGAGGGCGCCTCGGGGCTACCTGAACACACTCTTTTTCTCAAAGTCGGAGCTTCGATTGTGCTTCTGAGGAATCTATTGCCACCAAAATTATGTAACGGAACTCGCCTGAAGGTAGTGCGTTTGCTGCGGAACCTTATTGAGGCCAGCGTAGTAAAGTTGATATTTTTTTTGTAAAATTGTCTAAAAAATAAATAAAAATAACTTTTAAGTTTTTGTTTTCAATTTTAATCAATATGTGCATACAGTCAAGGAATAATTAATGTGCCACTTTGTACCTTCTTACAAAAAATCTCTCTGTGACGTACAGTCAGCGTCTGATACATGGTTACACTTTGGTACTTTGTCACTGTGATCGCAGTGACAATTTCATGCGAGAGTTCAAATATGAGGTTAATTAGAAAAGGTACTAAAGTGTATACATGTATCAGACGCTGACTGTACAATACTTTCTACTAATCAAAGCAATATGAAACTCACTATGAAAAGATTCAAAGTGGCACAGGTGTCAATTTCCTTGACTGTACATATAATACGTCTGCTAAAATATGCCTGTTTACAACGCTATAGTAGTTTTTTTGTGAAATGACTAAGGGCATTTTTACGTTATAAAAACTCCCGGTTAGCGAATCGTTACATACATAAATATTCTCATGCCTGTATTCCCATGAGGGGTAGGCAGAGCACATGAATTCAAAAATCCAGTGCGACGTTTGACAAATTCAGGGTAACCAGTTGGTTAAAAGTGATATTGCGGTGACAGGTTGCTAGCCTATTGCCCACAATACACTAACCCAGCCAAAGCCAGCCAGCTCTGGGAAAGCCCAGAGTCGACTCTTACGACACCCACGAGAAGAAAGGGGGAGGTGCTATTCTAACCAGGCACCACACGGGATCTTTAACGGTCTTTAACGAATGAAAATTCTATACATTTTCCATTCGTTTAACTTTAACTGATTGGTGAACACCGCCCTTACGTAGCTAAAATATATTGAGATTTCGAACGATAGATTAACATATAAGTATTTTCCAACACGACATGTTGTCTGTGGTAGTTAGGTAAAGTACCAGGAGATACAACACAGTTATGGATACAGAACCCAGCAGATATAGATTCCGTAGGTAGAGTTTCTTTATTCGCTAGCTTGAAGTGTCAGGTGTAACCCAAACAAGCTTCAATTGTAGGCTTCCCAGTGTGTCCCAGTTATGCTTATGCAAAATTCGGATGCACCTAGATTATAGACGAGACTTCATGTCACACAGCTTGGCCGCAATATCTTTAGCGCCTGGCTATCTTTACCGTCGTAAGAAAGGGTGAATATATAATAATCCCACGAATACCAATAATTCCCACATATATCATGGTCTCTCCTGTTCCAGTTTAAAAGTCTGCAATATCCTCTTGAGCTTAGTTTCGCTATGACCACAAAGCGCGAGGTCAAACATTAAAGATGGCTGGGGTGAACCTAGAGAAGCCGTGCTTTTCCCACGGACAGTTGGATGTAGCATATTCGCGAGTACCCAATGCCCAGATTTTTTTCATTCTATCGTCAAATGGAAAGATATCTAATATCGTCTACAGGAGCGTATTAAAATAATTGCGAAATCTCTTCGGTGTTACCCTGAATTCAACGCGAGCGAAGCCGCGGGTAAAAGCTAGTTACTAATAACTCTTTCATCTATGTTTAACCTAGAATTATGCTAATGTTGAAAGACATCAACGCGCATTCGGGCGTTTCTTTGTGTGAACTTCCAAGAAAATATTGTTTTCGAAGTGGAATACTTATCACTATGGAAATCGTCTCTCCATACCTTGTAAAACTTGAAATGACTGATGGAAATAAAATAAAATAAGTACCTACTCCTTCAAAAATCACCTTGCTGGTAACTGTGGTACCTACTACTACTACTATGATTTGATCAATGTCACAAGAATTCGTTTTGAATATTTACAATAAAGCATAAAAATCATATCATGAAAATGGGATAAAACAAGAAAATTATAGCACCGTTGACTTTTTAAGTTCATAGCCGAGTAGATTGCTTAAAAATTAAGTGATACGAAAGATTATTTGCAAGTTTGCTTCCAGCGCATCTTATCATATCGTGGTGATACATTTTAATTTTTTGGTCCCCTAATACGACAGATTCTGGTGCATTTTGCACCGTGCTCTGAATACGTTGTTGACAGCAGCAGCTGGATGTACCCTAAGCTTCGGCCCTTCTGCAGCAGTTTGTTCAGTGCAAGCAGTAGCTGGCATATGCAGCGGCCAAATGATCTTCGCTACCAAACACCTCACCCAGTGCAGTCTTATTTAACTGTTGAGGGATTTTTGGCGGTTTGTCTTGATCTCTACCTTTGGACCAGAGTTCATATTTGAAAGAATAACAACAACTATAAAGTCGATTGCGTTGTCACTTCCCCTATTTGTCCTAAACAATATATAGTACTTAATCTGACTTCATCGTATCCTGTATCCAGTTCAGATAAGGACTGATAGGAGTATAACCTACAAGAGGTAAACGTGTATCTTTCGTACCGCTGCACACGGCAATGATCCGTCCGTCGTATAGTAGCGGGCCGCCTGAGTCTCCAAAGTAGGGCTGCTGCCGCGGCCCGCAGCGAGGCGCCAGGCAGATGAGTGGAACCATGAAGCCCAAACCACCGTCCTGTTTGCAGGAAATCACCACAGCTTCCCCCACTGATAACGGTGGATGTAAATCTTCGGGCTCAGTGTGTTTGCTCTGATTCTTTCCTTTAATCTTTAATCTGTTCATGCCGAAGCCGGCGTACTTGACTGGCAGCCCCATGAAGGCCGCGTAGTCGACGGCAGACAGCTTTGCGAGTGGCATGTTTGATATTATTCCAATTTTCAATAATGCGATGTCACTATTTGCTCTATGTCCAAGGGTTATGCTGGTTGGGGGCTTCAAAGCTTTAATTACGTTCATGTAAAGGTTGGTATTATTAGGCAGTATCGTGAAGTCCCCATATCTAATTCTTAACGAAGTTTCCGTTCCGATAACCGGCAAGCAGTGAGCGGCTGTGAGCATCCACGTCGGGGCGATGAGGCTCCCGGAGCATTTCCTGGACATTGGTGGCACAGCGAGCTCCAGAAGCACAGCGAATGGGAACTCGCCGGCGTCGTCCGGCACTCCCCCCACCACCCGGGGCCACGTCCCCCGCGCCGCCCACGATAGCGCAAACAGCGCGAGAAATACTACCTCGAAAATCATCACCTTGTAACTTGTAAACCTTGAAATATACAAACTGATGGAAGCTCTAAGACGATCGACTGGATTCGTTTTACTTACACCTGTTCTATTGCAATCACAATAAAAATCGCTGTAAAATAAGGCTATTTCAAACCTGATATTTTTATTGTTAGCGTTTAGATTACCAGTTCGATAAAAATTTCGAAACATTACAAATGTAAGCCTACCTACAATTCTTCTCGACACAGCGTGGCGAGATCGGAGATGGAATCAGATGGCTAGTTTTAATCGACTTCAAAAAGGAGGTGCTCAATTCGACTGTACTTCTAAGAAAATATTATTCAATGAACGTGTAGCGCTGCAGTATGGACTTGAAACACCAAAACAAATTACACAGCGTGCAGCGGCTCATCACAACAACGCATGCGTATTCAATTGCGCGCGAGATAGACTAGTCCATCTCGCGCGAACAAATGATGTCCAGAAAATTTAAACGACAAACAGTGGATTTGTAACCAGAAGAACTGGTATAATGATGATAATGAAGTTCGCCTTAGCAAGTATAACAAGTTCTGATGGTTCTTTTTAAGGGTTCCGGATCCAGAGGGTAAAAATGGAAAAACGTACTAAGTCTTACGGGTAGTAGGAGCTCGTGCAGGGTACGTCCGGATCGCTACCACCATTTTACCCGCTACTCCTAGCAAGTGATCCGGTATAGAGGGTAAAATATCTGATCTTAATGAATACGGAATCCTTTGACATTCCATAAAGCTATGTACACATACACACACGCATGCTTTCAGGCTATTGCTAATTCGAGGTTTTTTTGGATGAAATTATATATATTTTGCAGTTGCCTAATATGAGAAATAACGAAGGAGTAACCAAAAAAAGACGAGCTACATAAAGCGTTTTTATTTTGCTGTTAAATCTTTTGGTAATCACGAATAAGTGCGTTCCGCAAAACCGTTCCGCATTTAAATTCGGCGAGGGAGGCGGATTGCTTTACGCATTCCGCAGAACAAGTGAAAAATAATTACGCTGAGGGCCATAAATAATTCAACGCCGCGAAATAACGCAGTGCTTATAACGGCCAAAAGACGTATGAAGTGGCGTGAAGCCTCGTCCGCCCGATACGACTGTTAGTTAGTGTGAGGTGAATTCGTTTGAGTTATTTCGAACATGAAATCACCGCGAAAGTCACTTAGTAACTCATTGTCAGTGACGTCATTCGAAACTTCAAATCACTGTATCCTCGTCAATTATTTTTATCAATTAAAAGAAAAAAATACGTGTTCAATATTTTTTGGTAATGTATTCGACGGACTAAATAGTTTTTTTAGTCAACTACCCAATTGTACCTCAACTTGGAGTCATCTAGTACAATAGGGAAGTTAGTGTTAGCAAATTGCCGTCCTAAAACTAAAGGACGTAAATCCAAAGTTTTTCTTATGAAGATGCGTCCTTTGCTATGAGCAAAGGCGTCATTCATACATACATATAATCAAGCCTATGTTCCCAAATGGGGTAGGCAGAGTACACGAAACGTGAAATAGACATAACCATGATTATGACTATTTCACGATTCGCAGCCAGTTCTAGCATCATTTTGGGTTTGAAAATAGATTTAAGAGGTAGTAAAGTAGTGGCAGGTTGCTGGCCTGTCGCTTAAAGAATGCCTAAATCCATTTCCTTAGTCGCCTCTTACGACATCCACGGAAGAAATGCTATTCTAGACCCGACACCACACTGGAAAGGCGTCATCCAACGGATTACTCGTGACGCAGTCACGTCGGGCTCCGGGGGCCTGGAGCTCGTCCTAATGAATCACTGCAGGGCGGTCAAGAGTCTCAGTCGATGTGTTAGGGTTTTTACCGAAGAAAAGAAAAGGCCGATTGCTCCCCGGGGGCCCCCTTTGTTGGGTGGCCTCAATTTTCTTGTAGCCTACGTACTTTACTTTGTTTCCTCGATACCCGAGGCGTTTTTCGAATATAATATTGCTGATGTGGCTATCAATGGTATTTGACAACAATGAAAGGAAGTCTGAGCTGAAATGTTTTTTGTGCGTGTCTGAGACGTGGTCAGGCTATCTTAATGATCTAGCTTGATTTTCCCTGATGGCAGGTATCCATTATCCAATAATTCCCGCTGTGCCATAATTAACGAAAATATATAAGTCTCCATTCCAAATTACATTCAAATCGGTCCAGCGGTTGATGTGTGAAATGGTAACAAATAGTCACTTTAATACATGCTACATTCATGCGCATTTATTATCTCTTACGAATGTACATTTGGCCGGGAATAGTAGGAAACAGATGGGAAGTAGGGAATAAAGTACTTAATACTAAACTTCTTACACTTTATACCTACTGAAAAGCAACTAGACAACATAGCAGTTTTCAAATTGGTAACAGTCGTTAGTATAGAGTAAAGATGTTCTATCGGTGAACTCGCATTAAACTCGCGGCAAATGCGACAAAGTAACGCCATAAAAGAAGATACGACGACGTTAAGAACTACTGATGGGACCCTAGCCACTTACGATCATTGTGAAAATGTACTTCTTTCCTAGTACCTATAGTATTTTAGGTCTACATTTTTTTTACGCACATCCACTACGGTTTCTCTAATTTGTCTAAATCATAGTCAAGCCAACACGTCGACAAATCTTGGCACAATTCAAGTTCCTTGTAATTTGAAACTGATTTAAGTTTCACGGCGGACTTTTACAAAGGCAAATTGCATTCAATTAAGGCTTTCAGCGACAACGTCCTCGTTAACCCGGGACGCCGCTTAATTTCACTAAGTACCTGGACCCGCTTCATCCGATTAAGCGATGTTAATTTATAGGACACACACCTACCACACGATTACCACAGCCTGAATTTATTCACGGATATCACCTCGCCAAAACTCTAATTCAAATCCCATTGAGATTGTACGTCTAATTTTGTTTTGCTCGTTAAAAACCCTAAAAACGAAACGTACGAAAAAGTACAATACTAAGCAAACCTTAATCAATGAATCGTCTTTTTCCACACAACGTGGCGATTCGGAACCCTTCGACGACCTCCTAGTAGCTACAGACTGTTGTTGTCTCATTTCCACAAGAGGATTTCAACAAGATTTCGTTTTCATCTTTCTCGTCTGTTGCTGTCAGTCGACGCCGAAAGATTCGGAATAGGGCAGGCGTAGAAGGGCGAAGTCACTTCGCATCACATGGAGTGCACCTCCGACGTTGACAAATTGCTCGACTGATGTCGAGGGAAATTATTTAAAACACTCGCAGCCTTCCAGATATGTGGGCTTACTGCGGGCTGCGGACGTTTTTGAACACGTCTTTCTAATAAATTGCCTTGGTACTAAAGTAAGTTATATGGCGTGGTCGTATGGTACGACCATGTATTTTAAGGGTAGTTAGTAAAAGCCCTAATAAACTTAGTTCCATTTCTTTTGTAAAAAAAATGTTCCCATGAAAATTAATAACTACCACACAAAACTTTGAATTTTCATTCAAATCTCGGCTCTGGCGATGCTATAATGGAATGTCGATCCATTCAATTAAACTAAAACGGTCTGCCAAATGTATCAACTCAATGTTTGCATTACATAGCTGCTCGAGAAAACATGAAAAAATAATTATGATTAATTAATAAGGGTTATTTTCTTATTTTCATAATTAATTGCTGTCACGCATTAATAATACTTGAGGTTTTCATTAGTTAAAATTTATGGTCGAATAGAGTTGTAAACGGTGTGGTATTGGGTTTAGAATAACATCTTTCTATTTTCCTGTGCATGACGTAAGAGGCCTAGGATGAATAGGTTTAGGTATGCTTTAGGCGACAGACTAGCTTCCCGTCACTATTGCACCTATTAACTTAAAACCTAAAAACTTCCGAGAAGTGACTGCAAAACGTGGAGTAGTTCATGATTTTCACTATGTAAAGTTTAGTATGCTCTGTATAACATACTGTGAAATCATGCGTGATGTATGGGATTGTACATTGGTAGATGGCGGCTGCTCTTGAATTGAATTAGCAGTGTGACAGTGGGATTTCTCGGTCGCAGTCGGGCGGGCTCGCTATCCTTGCGAGGTTTAGATTGAGCGCAGGCTGCAGTTGCCATCGGACAGCCGACACACGTTATTGAATTATGAATGTGCTCGCTCGGCGGCTCTTAAAGCGTCCTAAACCTCTCCAGTCCATGAATAATAACTCAAATTTTCAATTTCACTCTAACGTGCTCAACTTGAGCGGGAACTCGTGTACTTATGACTCCTCCGATTATGTTAGCGGGATGCTAAATTTTAATTATTTATTATGCAGGAACAAGCCAAGGTTTTTTCGGTGAAAAAGTTTGGAGCTCTTTAATTTTGTGAATAACTTGAGTGCCGCCGAGATTCTTTTTCTTTAACTTGTATTCCATTAGGAGGGAGTGGCTCATTAGGAATTAATTAACTGGAGGAGTTACTTATCTCTCTAATTTGCATCATCATTCATATAACATCGGCAGCGCTTGTTTTCCTCATTAAAAGAACGATAAATAAGCTGTTGCTGTGTTGCTATAGAATTACGACTTGGCAAGTGTGTCTACAAAGTTTAAAAGTGTTTATAGTTTACTGCATACTTATGTTTTCGACTAATAATTCCAAAATTGGGAAAAAGTGTCAGTTGTTTTTGCGTTTACAATTTTTGAGTTGTCAATGTGTACCTAAAATGAACACATTTTTGTATTATATGTATGTTTCTTCATACATTTTGAAATATTTTATATGTATATTCTGCCGTCGGTCGATCTTTATACATTATTTTCAGTATTTGGTGGGACATTGCTAAGTAGGAAAAGGCGTCTTAATAGATATCTGTTCCTTATTTTGCCAAAACTAGGTGTATGTAAAGTCTTCAATGAAATTACATTTCAATCTCGATTAATTTACATACATATTACATACAATTGTATTACAATTGTATTTTCAAATGGGATAGATAGGGCACATATTAAAAGTAGTAATAGTCAAAACCATGACTATATCGTAGTCATACATACATACATACATACATACCGGGTGTCCCGTGGCAGATTTTGGATTTTAAAGTTAATTTTAAAGATGTTTTTATTTGAGAATATAAATGTATTTGTAATGAAAAGAAAGATGAATCATGCGGATTTTGTTTTTTAAAGCGTACTTTATCGAAATGTGTTCCATCGCAGCGCAATCACTCGGGGAATTTTTCCAGTGCATTCTGATTGACGCGCTGCAGTACTGACGGAAAAATAGCGTCAACTTTTCGAGTCATATTATCGTTTAATTCTAAGAGATTCGTGAGGTCATTATCGTATAAATTTATCATTAAGTTTCCCCCATAGATAAAAAAAACCAAAGACGTGAGATCTGGTGATCTGGATGGCCATGCCAATGTCTTTAGACCGGCTATTCGATTTTCCGAGGAAGATTTTCTCGAAGAAGGGTCATCACATGTTCCCAGAGAACTCCTGCCGCTCTCTGACCGACTAAGTTTAAAATTACTGTACCAATTGGATCTTAAAAGGATGGAATTTAATGTCCAAGCTTGAAAAACGGTGCATTACGGCTTTTGACAGCCGCAAACTTGACGCTTTCTTACGCTCGGAATGGCGGGGACTATTTTGCACGTTGCTTTCAAAACGTCCAATGTTTTGATCAGTCCTTCACGTTTGGCTGGGACCTGGAGGTGGCCTCTTTTACTGTTGGACGTGTTGCATGGAACTTCTGGACCCACGTCCTAATCAGAATTCCACTCAGTCCATCACTTAATAGACAAATATTGTAGTGAGAACAAAATGACCGGTGAGATACAGCGCAGAAATTTATGCTTTAAAATACGCTTTAACTGCGAAACCGCGGTGCACGCCAGTCCACTGCTGCACCATGGGTAAACAATCCGCACAAATGCCAAGTCAAACGGTAACACTTTCCCGCTCCCACGCGCAACCGTTGGAAAAATATTCAAATTTCAAATCCAAAATCTGCCACGGGACACCCTGTACATATTCTCACGCCTGTATTCCCGAGAGGGGTAGGCAGAGCACATGAATTCAAAAATCCAGTGCCACGTTTAGCGATTTCAGGGTAACCAGATGGTTAAACGAGATATCGTAGTCACTTTCGGATAAATTTAAGGTTTATACATAATATTTTACCCAAACAATTACTATAATCGAAACATACATCGGTGTCACCGAACTTTATCATTATCACCCGGTCCTGTTCTCACATTTATTGAATTAGTTGCCGCTACAGTAAATTGCCAACTACTGTACACAAGTTGGCTAAGCCCGCCTGTAACTTTGTTTATGTGCTGAATACTCGTATTAGGTGTTATGTTGTATTGTAACTAACACTACATAATTGCCTGTTTTGAAACAGTTTTCATCTGTTAGTTATGTCCTGGCAGTATTTTGATAAAAGAAAACATATTCAGCGATAAAATTATCCATTTTCCTTATTTTTTATTTAACTAACACAACATCGTTAATTAAACAACACCATTACAAGCAATAAATAAAATCGGTTTTTTTTTTGATAAAACACTCCACTTTTTTCCTTTTTTAAATTTAAAAGAAAGATGGCTTTATTAAAAAAAATCTCAAATCTATCTATAGTATAAATAATAATGAATTTCTGTTCGTTAGTCTCGCTAAAACTCGAAAAGGGGAGAAATAAAGGAAAAGAAGGTGAGAAAATGTGGAAACCTCGTGAAAAAAACATTTGCCAAAGCGTAACAAAGTTTGCTGGGCCAGCTAGTTATTAAATTTTATTGCAATTTTTAGACTGAAATAGTTTATTAATTTTCCTGCTAAAATAACTAGGCTGCAACGATTATTTACAACGATTTTTCATACACAGTCTACAGATGTAGTGAGAAACTATTTTCCTTCGTAAATTTTCGGAAAAGTTCGTATTTCGTACTATCTCAAATAGCTTCGGTTCTCATTTTAATGCCGTAGGGGTAATTCCGTGTTATACATACATGGAAATATCCAGTTTTAAGTAATAATTGTAATTGTTTTAAGTAATAATACGATAAATACGAACTTTTCCGAAAATTTACGAAGGAAATTAGTTCTCACTATATCTGTACCCAGATTAATCGCTACGATATATCGTTAGGTTTGCAGCCGTAACGCCACCATGTTAGGAAGGAGTACAGCGACATAATTATCTTGTGCAATAGTAGACCTATTTTACCCTATGCAGCCATTATGCAGCTTAAACACTGGGGTAAAAAAACAAACAGTCACAGCGTGCAAAAATATCTGACACGTGGTAATAGCCCGTACCTATCAGATGTTTTTGCAGCCTTATTGTATCAGATATTGGTGCTGGTGACTGTACGGTTAAGGATTTTAATTCATGAGCCACCATAGAACCTTTTCAAATAAAAAATCTTCACGATTTCCCTTGACAATTAATGGGATGCCACAATAACGTTTACTGTGAATTGATTCCATGGTGGCTCATGAATTAAAGTCCTTGACTGTACCTAGGTTTTCATTCAAAATTTGAAGCACCTCATCCCATGCACCGCTGAAATTACTCCGCGAAGACTCGCGCGTCGCACACGCACGTTATCCGCCGATATACGGGGTTAATGAAGCCATTTTGCTGTAATGCGAGTCATTTGCAAGCTAAAGGAACTCCCTGGGAGATAAATCCGAGTACAGCGGGCGCGGGGACAGTGCGCCTTCTGCTAGAAACGTCTACGATATGCAAATCGTTTAGTTCAGCTTACCCTCAACTCAAAATCTTCTTATTTAGTTCATGTTACAGCCCCCGGCACTAATTTGGCAAGATTTTGAGTAGTGGAGGTAAGCTCATGCACCGCTTTTTCCATGATTTATAGTGCTAGAGTACAATTTTTAATAAATTTGCATTGTCATAACCATAGACCACGGCGGGAAATCCCTTATAGAATCGGATTCAGAATAACATCTCTACTTTTCTTCTGTGGCGACTAAGGTTCAGGTATATTTTAGTATGTATGTGTGTATACTTTGAGTAAGTAGTGTTTTGTTTGCTCTGCCTACCCTATTTGGGAATACGTGATGTATGTATGCACATAATCATAAAGTTGTCAAGAACGATTATATCTAAGTTATCTAACGGCCTGATGAACTGCACGGAGACTGACATCGTGAGATATTAAAGTAAAACACGTTAAATTAATACCCCACTAATAACCATGTTTACAGCCGACTGAAAAATAAAAGAAAAATGAGGAATCACGCCAATTTTAATAAAGTTAAGAGCAGCGTAACTTAAGTTACGCACATTTATTAAAGCGCGGACAAATGAAGAAAAGGGAATTTAAATAAGAAATGTAGTCGGCGAAGAGCCTCTGCGACGCGTAATAAGTAAATAAGAGGATTTTCTTATTTTCTTAGAGTAAAGTAGGCATTAAAAGCGACACCTCCAGTATTTTGTTTTTACATTTGTCGTGGTTTCCCATTCCGTCGAGCATAGCTGTGGTATTTTAACCTAACCTGAAACTCTCAATCAAAGATATGGATAACTCACGTCATAAATCGAATTTAGCTCGACATGGTTCGGGCTAGTCCCTAGCCTTTCCATCCACGCCACGCCAAAGCCACAGCCGCTGCTGCCTAACGCATATGTCGAGCTAAAGTCGATTGAAGACGAGAATTATCAATGTTTCTCATTATGCTGTAAGTTACGTGGAAAATGAACGATTGTCATATATTTTTAATCTATCGATGGTTCAGGTTATTAAAGACAGATAACATTGAGATTGGCTGTTAGTTATCATTATCCACTTGAACCAACTAATGTTGTTATTTAAAAGATAACTCCAAATAGGTTGAGGTATGCTTTACGCGACAGGCTAGCAACCTGTCACTGTTCCAAATAAGGAAATGACTGATGCCAGACAAATCTGCCGCCACCACAATGAAAATTCGAATCCCACTTGACATACACAAATGAGAATCTTCACATCGTTTCCACTGGGTGAGCTGTATCTAGGTCCTCTGCGGCGTAGGTGATAACGACGGATCGAGAGCAATCTCCCGCGCAAGCAGAGCTGACGTGCGCATGCCCTGGCCGACTTATTGCCGCCATTACACTCGGATGCCATTAATAGTGAACAGCTCGCTACTGGAAGGTCAACCGCAGATTAGGGTAAGTGTCACGTATTGTCGCCGTAATGAAGTAAATGTGATTATCATTAAGCGAGGACATTTATAGTTGCAGAGAAGAGTCTTTGTCTCTACTGCGAACTTTTATTTTCTTGCCATTAATTATTGTAGTAGACGCGTAAACTTCGGAAATCAAGAAGTTATTCTAAATAGGTACATACATAAAAATCACGCCTCTTCTTCTTCTTCTATTTTAGATTTTAACATAGATGAAAGAGGTATAACAGCGATAGGTGGTTGCTAGCCTATTCTTAGTCGTCTCTAACGATATCCACGGAAGAAACGGAGAGATGTGATTTTAAGCCCGACACCACACGGGTTTACACGGTTATTCTGTCTTGCTATTATTATTACTGTTAATCTAGCGTAATCAAATTACCTCCGTGTTGTGTTTTCACACCGCCCCCCTGAGCCAGACTCCTCATAAGGCCGCTTGCACGTCATTTAATCCTTAATTGTATCATTCAAGTCTGAAGATTAAAGTCATAAATATTTATCGCCCGTCGAAAAATTGAATAAATTAATACGTACCGGGTGAACGTCGACAACAATCTCTATTGGAAACCAAAATTAATGAAATGCAATTCAATTCCGGCCAAAATTCATTAAAACGAAATTTGTTAAGGGGATATATTCCGGCATCAAAATTGACCCGTGTGGTGCCGGGTTAGAATAGCACCTCCCCCTTTCTTCCCGTGGGTGTCGTAAGAGTCGACTCTGGGAAAGGGTTAGTGTATTGTGGGCGATGGGCTAGCAACCTGTCACCGCAATGTCACGTTTAACCATCTGGTTACCTTGAAGTTGCTAAACGTGGCACTGGATTTTTGAACTCCAGTGCTCTGCCTACCCCTTCTGGGAATAAAGGCGTGAGAATATGTATGTATGTATGTATCAAAATTGGCGACACAGTTCTGAATTCCTCCAATCTTGTCGACGAAGATCGAGTTGGGAATTTGCATAAACTCAGTGTAACTCAATATGGGGTACCAGGTGATGCCAGTGGGACGCCGGCAGTAGTCGAACTGTCTCGGGCGGTGCAGATTGCCGATGGCTTGAATCAAAAGCCGTTGGTGCCGAGGGGATTGAGTGAGAATTGATATCATTAACATTCTATTCCGTGGTTTGAATTTGAAACGGTTCCAATCGATATTTCCATAGACTAACCTAACTTGACTAGACAGATCGCGTGATCGTGGTGACAATAACTTAAATAGTAAAATAAGGAAATGTTATGAAGTGTATGTAAGTGTTTTACATATTACGTATAATTAGGCATAAACAAATACGTGAGTAGGTACTCTGAAATGTAGCCCTTTGACTCTTAAGAGCCCCAATTCAAAACAGTTCGTATAGTTCATCTTAATGAATGTGTACCTAATAGTTCGTTTACCATTTATTCTCATGTTACTCTTAAGAGGCTTAGCAGTTAGCACCGCTAGGCACGTTAAGTTCAGCGCGGGATGGACTTTACCATTTTTGTGATTTTTTTATGACGTATTTATTTGTACAGTAATGTGTTGTCAGAAAAGAACAAGTAGTGATCCGCAGGTGACTCGCGCGTGTTGTGTTAAGCCCACCAATTGAGTCCCAAAAGGTAATTTTTATTAGAGCGCGTAGTAGAACTCTTACATTTTTTTTTGTATTATAAATAACGCACAATAAATTTTTACTATATCAAAGTTTCACCGACAACTTAAGAATCATAATTATTGTTTTATTGAAATTGATGTAATTGGGACTGATAGGTGAAGTATTAACGTTAATACAGAAATACGTACAGCTCAAAATTGAAAATAAAATTTACACGACTTGAATTCAGATGTTCAACGTAGCCAATAGTAGGTACCCACAAACTAAGTTAAACAACGTGGCACTGCCGGTCACTAAAACTGCATTATGGCCGTAGTTCGTTCATTACTGGAAATTTTCCCGGTCATAACAGAAGTTTACGGTGAAAACCAGTTCCCAAGTTGCGATCTTATGGTAATTGAGTCACAATTTATTGTTACTAGAGCAGGGAGTGGGCGAGGACAAGGTGGGGTAATTAATTATCGGTTTGTTGGGCTGGAGCCTACTTTGCATGCCTCCGCCCAGGACATGGGTCAGCTAAGGAGACGTAGTTGCGATCAGTTCCCAGCTGATTGTATTTAAAACATTAGAACTTGTTTGCCGTTTTATTAATTTATAAATTCAATGTCTAGGCACTTATAACATATTAGCAACTAGCGACCCATCCCGGCTTTGCGCGGTTTGTCTTTTACTTCGAGAATAAATAAAACCAAATATTTTGCTTGTCGATAATTTACGGTAATTTTTTGATGTCGGTGCAGTACTTTTTGAGTTTATTTACGAATAACTTGGCGAACTTATGGGCATTGTTTCAGGCATTACGTAATTTGTTTAATTTTGACAGATTATCACACTCTACCGTCTTTTCCTTAGGCGAAAGGTTACAAAACATATTACAGCCATACAAACATCGCCATTTTTGGGCGATTTCTCCCTTTTACCGGAAGTGCCTCTTTATATAAAATTTATTCAGATAGCTTTCAAAATATCATTAACTTGGGGACCTAAGAGCTGGCAGCTTCCACGCTCAACGTATTAGCATTGCGACACGCTGCCAGTATTTGCGGGTCCATGCCCCTTTTCTAAGTTAATCATTATTGTTTAATTTTTAGGGTTCCGTACCCAAAGGGTAAAAACGGGACCCTATTACTGAGACTTCGCTGTCTGTCCGTCCGTCCGTCTGTCCGTCCGTCTGTCTGTCACCAGGCTGTATCTCACGAACCGTGAGAGCTAGAGAGTTGAAATTTTCACAGATGATGTATTTCTGTTGCCGCTATAACAAAAAATACTAAAATTAAAATAATTATAATAATTAAGGGGGGCTCCCATACAAAAAACGTGTTTTTTTTTTGCTATTTTGGATCTATTTAAATAACTGTAACAGGTAAATACTTGAAATGCTCACAGAATATTTAATTAAATATTTACTTTAAATGGAAATAATTAAAATAAAACAAAATTAGTATTCAAGGGGGGCTCCCATACAAAAAACGTGTTTTTTTTTGCTATTTTGGATCTATTTAAATAACTGTAACAGGTAAATACTTGAAATGTTCACAGAATATTTAATTAAATATTTACTTTAAAAGGAAATAATTAAAATAAAATAAAATTAGTATTTAAGGGGGGCTCCCATACAAAAAACCTATTTTTTTTGCAGTTTTTGTTTTGCTGTTTTGGGTCTATTTAAATAATTGTAACAGCTAAATACTTGAAATGCTCACAGAATGTTTAATTAAATATCTACTTTAAAAATAAATAATTGAATAAAAATAAAATTAGTATTTAAAGGGGGCTCCCATACAAAAATTCTGATTTTTTGCAGTTTTTGGTACGGAACCCTTCGTGCGCGAGTCCGACTCGCATTTGGCCGGTTTTTAAAATTAATTATACTTTATAATATAGTACTTATTGAAGTCAACTTCAACAATAACAACGTTACATTTTAGGATACTGTTAAGTTACCCCAAACCATGAACGCACCCATCTAAAGAATATAAAACTTTGTTGACAAACAAATATTTTATGGAGATATTGCCTTGCTACGTTTGACGGCCGTCTTCCGTGCAAGCATTATTTAAAAGACCCTTTTGTTATCAAGTTCTAATATGGGAAAAGTTAGAGCTAAAAAAAGTTATAAAGCCATTCCAGAGAAGATATTCCGGTCACAGGGAATAAGTACTGGAGCAGTTTCAACGGCCCAAGTTCCTGCAAAAGTTGCACAATAAAAGTGTGGAGGCTCCTTAGCTGTCTACTTAGATTTCTGGGCACGTATATTAAGAGAAGAGGCTGGATTACAGCTGCTAGTCCAATAACTTTGTGTATTGAATTACGTCCGCCTAATAAACGCATCGATTCATGCTTGATCGTGCGTTGATCGTGAATGCCCGTGAAGAGGCGGACGATAATATTTTTTGGAACACTAATAGCCCAGAACGTAGGTTTTTCGGGGCAATAGCCATTGGGCTTAGCTACAAGCGATCTAATCAGAGTAATGAAGTGGAAATACAAGTACAAAGGATCGACATCAATTTATTATAACAAGTAAAACTCTTCAAAAACGCTTCAAATAGTACATAGGTAGGTACTTTATCAATTGACTTTCTTAGCGAGCATGACTTCAATAAAGTAAAGACACCACCCTTACACAATTCTAATTCTCTATTCATTGTATTTTGCAACAGCGTCAGCCCACACACCATTTCCCGGTTTTCTAACTCCAGACACCAGAGTGCGTGTGATGTGCTCTTAATAACGGTATACGGATGGTCGTTTTGCGGTTTGGGCGTGACAAACGAGGCGAGGTGTCGACTCCGACGCAGCCCTAATGGCCCATTAACGGTGCACAAAGCTACAGGACTATCCTTTGAAGGCGACGGAGAAATTAAAGGAAAATAGTTGCTTTTTGTGCAGTCATTCAACTGTAATTCATTGTTTTCCGTGTGGTGATTGCTTTAGATTTAGAATAACAGCTCTCGATTTCTGCTGAGGATGTCGTGAGAGGCGACAAAGGGAAATAAGTTGAGGTACAATTTTAGGCGAACGGCTAGCAACCTGTTACTATATCGACTCTTTCTAACTTTAAAACTTAAAAAAAATCGGTGTCTCCGGTCTGCTTACCTCTTTTGAAAATAGGCGTGATGTAAGTACCTTTGTATGTAATTCATTATAGTCCGTGGTAATATTAAGAGGTAAATCCCCTTAATACGATTGTCTAACCAATAGTCATAAAAATTCCGGCTCTGGACACTCTTTCAACACTTCACCTTTGAACATCGGGTCACCGAGAGCCCCTTACGAAAACAAGTAGAAAATTCTATAACAAGCGATCCCCGCGGCGCAGGCGACGGCTTGCGACGAACAAACACGAGGTGCTAACGAGCTGTTGACGCCGCCATGATGGATGGGAGCGCACTCTAACCCTGTTTAGTTTGCCCATGGATTTAGAAATGTGATTAGTGATTAGGAATTACATTAGTTGGTTTGAGTTTGTTGCTACTTGTTTACTAGCTGCGCCCGCGACTCCGTCCGTCCGTGATCCGTTCTACCCGTTTTTTTTCACCTTTCTCAATGTTTCTTCGCTTCTATTAGTTGCACCGTGATGTTATATTAACCTAAAGCCTTCCTCGATAAATGATCTATTCAACACAAAAAAAACAGTTCGAATCAGTAGTTCCTGAGATTAGCGCGTTCAAACAAACAGACAAATTATTCAGTTTTATAATATTGGTACAGATTGCTAAGCCTCACTTAAGATACATATTTCTGGTAGGGTTTTTCTACAGCGAGGGGAGAAGAGATATTTTCACTCTGTCAAAAAAAAGGGAGACAATACGAAACGGGGCGGGAAATGGGATCTGAGTGACGCTTTCCTACTTAATGTTTGACGCATATCCTCGACGCGACGATTGGTAGTTGATAAGTCATAATTATAATCTAGGTATACGGTAACAAAACCTACCAGAGTTCAAAGCAGTTGACCATGTTTGTCAGTTTTTGTACAACATTCGATTCTCACAATATACCTGCACAAAGCTCTAAAGTAGGTATGCTAACTTCGTTGTGCCGATGTTTCTACTATACAATTTACCAACTTTATCGATAAATAGTTTCGTAATAGACCTGCTACCATAAACCAGACACATACGAAAAGCAAAGGCTTTTAACTAGTCTATTCTGAAACAATATAGCATAAAACTTTGCGGCGTAAATTGAATTTATAACTTTAACATTTTACCCAGACAACATAATATTGTAACATAGAAAATAAATATTTTTATTCAGCTTATTGGTGTCTTGTTCTCCTATTTAGATCTTTTTCTTTGTGAAATTTTTGTGATTTCTTATGAAAAACAACTTGCACTTAAATTAACATCACGTTAATATATACCTATACCGCTATGCGCTCGTATTTTCTTAAAGATATCCAAAGTTTATGATGCGAGCACCGTAAGTAATTTATTTCTAGCTTTTTGCGCTTTTCTAAAGTTTTTGATGGACTTTAGCCATTTTACGAGTGAGATTCAATTTTCAGTGATGTGAATGACAATTCGCTACCACATATCACGTGAAATACTGTTTTTTATATACCACTAAAGATGCTTAACACTGAATTATATTTGAATAATTTTAATAACATTTATGATTGGATGTTGTTTCCATTATTAAGGTGTCCGTTCAAGAAGCTTAATGAACTAACAGAAACAAGGAACTGAGAACACCAGTGCTGGAAATGGATTAAAAAGTAATGTACTGGAAAGGCTGAGTTGCGCTAGAACTAGAAGCACTACAACTATGATAGTTCCGAAGCATGTGGAAGTTCGCGGAGCTCTAGTACCACCACGCTCCGGTTGTCGGTTGCAGGCTGCTAGAAATTCAGTAGACTCGTTTTACTTCACAGTATAAGCTTTTTGTTTCATCAAAAATGTAGACTCAGTTCTTTGGTGAGCAAACATATACATACGTGTTTTCATTTTTGCTAAGCATTTCGCCAGCGAGAATGAGACCTCAAGAAAACTATTTTGCAGGAGTTCGTGTAGACTTGTTTAAACTAAGTAATAACTTTGACTAAAAAAGAAGCGTACTCTTACCGACACCTGGTACACAAGCTTGTTTGCACTAGACACGTATTTTTATAATACATCATTCCCATTGAACATAATAGCTCTTTTTACATCCGCGCTCTCCCCAGAAGCGCTGTGAAGTATTTCATGTGAAAAATCCTTAACAAGCTGTATGTATCATGCACCCTGACAGTGGAAAAATGCTCTCGTATTCTTTCTGTGGCCTTTACGCGACGAGTCGTCTCGTACACTAGACTCGGGTGATTTAACTAAAGTACTCATTGTTTGCATCCGGTTTGTTTACTTTAATTGCAATAAAATGTTGCATTAAGTACCTATTCGGTCCAGAACAAAATTGTTTCATAGTTTTGTGTCCAGTTCGCAAGTAAAATATTTCTTGATATCTGAAGAGATTGCGTTTTTTCCAACGTTTTCAACTAAGTATACCTATTTGTATAGGTATGTATGGCTCGAGTTAATTTACATTCTCCATCGTTTGGAAAACAGCATTATCCAGTCAATTAGCTTTAATTAGCTTTGGCAGGACAGTTTCATGTTTGACAAAAATTGTGATTGAAACGAGACCTTTTTCCTCAATTGCTTTCTGCAAACCATACAACGCAAAACAGACGTTTCATCTTAATTACGATGCTAATTAACGGGAAATTATTGAAAGGAGCTCACTTCCAAGAAGCTCTTGTGAAGGACTTTTAAATTAACGTTTTATTCGTCGTGCAGACATAATCATCAGCAGCCCATTGTTTTATTAATTGCATTTTGTTTGCGCTCCCGAAAGTTTTAAATTAATTTGACAGTTCGCCTGCTAAGTAAAGTGAGAGTTTTGCCGGCGTAGCAACAGCAGCCGTCTGAACAGTTATTTGTTATTCATTTTCGTTCTCGCGTAATTCAGTTTGCGGCCTGACCACCGCAATAGCCCGTTAAGCCGAGCCATTTTGTCGCCAAAAGCCAATCAACGTGAATTCCGATGTCAAATCTGAACCGATTTATTCGGAACGGTTTATTGTTAAAGTCAAATTAATGAATCTCATTGAACAGTGTTGATTTACTTTAGAGGGAGAATTGATTGCGCTCGCAGCAATTGGGGTGCTGCATTTGTTAGTAACCAATACATCAATCAGCATTTATGCGCTTATAAATAACTAAATTACCGGTGCAGGTAAGCATAAATACCGCTTATTAATTATTTTATTTTGAATCCCGGTTGAGTTGATTGCTCGGTACAACTTTTAGTTTGGTATGTAGGTATGGGTTGAGTATTCTTCCTAAGTATTTGCTAAGTATATAATAGTGACTGCGTGTTCTTCAATTAGATTTTCACATGTTTGTTTAAATCTAATTCAATTCGTATGATTACTTTTATACTTTTTCATTTTCTGAATTCATCATGCGTTGCTTCTTCATATGACGGAAAGTAAAAACAAATCTGAATATCTTATTTTATAGAAGGGGGAGCTTACGGGCACGAAGTTTTAAGTGCTTTTTCTTGAATTGGGTGTATTTGGAAGACAATAAGAAGGAATAGGATTTTTATAGGCTCGCGTTGGTTGTTGGTTGATCTTACATTGATGATGTATTAATTTTCCTCGTCGGTCGTGTCTTCTAAAGCAGGAATTATCCAAGTCCCCGGGCACGATGCGGGCGTCGGAGTAATCATGGGAGATGCTTGTTTTGACTTACAATGGGAAGTATGAATAATTTTGAACGAAAAAATTGTCCGCTGTCTTAGTCATTTAAGCCTTGAAGCAGCTGAATTCTCGAGCGGAATAAGAGTGGAGATATTTTTAAAACAGCCGGTGGTTTAAATAACTGTACAGGGTCTTGGCAGGCCTCCGTCACTCCATGTACTTGCGCGCTATAATTACCTACCGCCCGGCCGAGCGGTCTCAGTCCGCCGGCGGACTAAATTCAGTGCGGTGTTCGCAAGCGAAGCGCACGCACGTTGTTAAATTTTAATAGTTCGATTCGTTCGTACGCGTACCTACAATGCCGTGTGGTGTCATTATGTGCTGTAGATGGGTGCAAATCAAGCAACACTTAAATTGAATAACCGGGAATTTAGAACGGTTAAGAAATTTATAAAAAATATATAAAAATAAAACACATGTAACTTTTAAAGATTTTTTTATTTTACCTACACAATGACGTCTATGATTATGTGTCATCTAGATGTATTGTACAGTCAGCACCAATTTATAAAAATATGTATTTTATAAACGATACAATTTTAAACTGCCACATAAGTCAGATTCACAGTTCACAGTTTCACAGTATTCACAGTTCTCAATAACATAGACACAAAAAGTTATGTTAATTTAATTTCACCGAAGAGGCGCAGCCCTGCGATTGCAACGGGATCGCGCGATGCGAAGCAATTACAACTATACGCTTGAGCAATTAGGCACATTTTAGCATGCAGTGGTTGCTGTCGCGACGGAGTTGGCTAGTATAGCAGTAGGTATTGGAAATTTTCGAATTAGTGAAGTATCTGTTACGTAGTAACTATTTAGTAATCTGTGGTCTTGGTGGGAAAATGTGGAGTTAAAAAGTATGAACTTGATACATTACTTAATCATACATACGTATATCACGCCCATGTTGCCATGTGAGGTAGGTAGAGCACACAAAACGTAATATAGACAAAAACAGCTTTTAGAATAATTTAATCTATTTAGTTTTGAGGTTATAGTATAATAAGTAAAAAAACTAAATACCTCCTTTAACCTATTTCCTTAGTCGCCTCTTACGACATCCGCGAAAGAAATAGAGAGGTGTTGTATGTAATAATCTCCAATTTATACAAATTTATCATTACCATTTCTATATGTATATCAAGTAGTAATATTTTAATCGATATGCACTATGCAATGCAAGTCAAGCGCGCTACAACCGCTCGCACAGTGTGCATAAAAGGCAGTGGTATTTTTAAATTAATTAGACTTACCAACATTTAGTTCATGTTTTCTAGAAACTTGCTCAATATTTCGGCTCACCTGAAAAGAAAAGAAATAATTTAGTGTGACAAATAATCAAAATTAATTTAAAAGTTTGTGGAACAAGTAAGTGTACAATTCGACACTCGATGCCATATTTGTTAGCAATGGCGGACTTCAGACTTTAAAATTCACTCTTATCCTCTTTTTACCGTAAAAAATATTTCCCCGTGAGTAAAAAGTGACTTATTCCCAGAATTAATGTTACTCTCTTTAAAACTACTTAAAGCGTGGTAATAATATGCAAATATCAGCTTAATGCTTTTCAAGTATGATATATTAGAATATTATGAGGACGATGGGTCTCAAATAGACTGATTCTCCAAGCTACAAAATACAGACTGTATTTTCCGTCAGTTTAGCCGCGCTCTTTCTGTCTCATCTCTTTTCTCAGAGAGAGAAAGAGTCGACTAAATCTTTGGGCTCACTTGTGTAGCTGAAGTTTGAAAGTTATAAATCACTGCGAAGCAATGCAGCGTTTAAGTATCTCATACATTAATCACCGCTACTACAGATTTACATACACATAAACATGATGCCTGTATTTCGAAAATGGAGCAAGCAAAGCACATGAAATGGTTCATTGCCAAAACAGTGATTTAGGTTTAAATATCGATGATAGAGGTATAATAGCGACGTATTTTCAGCCTGTCGCCTAAAGCACAATCTCAGACTATGTTTTACGAAAACCACGGAAGAAATGGAGACGACTCTACACAGACAGTTTGCAGATTTTCTGTGGTTATTTTAGCATCGGCGAAAAAGTAGCATAATACAATTGAAGTTATTGAAGACGAAAGGTCAACAATCAACGTTCATATAATTTACATAATCGCAAATGGCATAGGTAGAGTATACGAAACGTTACATTGACAAAACCATGACCATATCACGTATTGTAGCAACTTTGAGCATAATTTTAGATTTTAAGTTAGACAAAGGAGGATGAAATAGTGACAAATTGCTAGTCGATCACCTAAAACATAGCCAAAACTATTTCCATTTATTTGAAAGTTAGATTGGTTTAAAGAAAACAACATCGTAATGGTTCAGCTTTCCAAATCAGAGTGGTGAGACTTTTATTTGGTTTCATTAAGAAAACGTCGTAAGAGTCATAAGTTATGGCCAAATGAACCATTGTATCAAGTGGAGGGACTCGAGTGTTTGTAATATTTCAACACCATGTTATTTTATTTTGTTAACTTAGAAATGAATAAGCTAGAAGTGGCTACGGAACGTGAAATAGTCATGGAATCTTTATGTAGCGTTTTGAGTGTTGTACCGACTCCATTCGGGAAAATAGGCGTGATCAGATGGTATGTATGTATTTTTTGTCGATTAACGATAGCAAATCACCTATTTCGGGACCATCTGCAACCAAAATGCTACGAGTCACGGGTGGCCGCTAATGGTCAGTTAAAACCAAATGCGGCATTAACGAGAAAACCATTGCTCTGGGCCGTTATCAGGGGTGGCCCACTCCGCAGTTTAGGCACGCTGAAGGGTCTACGGCAAGCAGGAATTGGTAGAAAGAGACAGTCTTATTTATCCGCCTAAACATGCAAGGGAGTGCACATTCTGCACGTACTATTAGTGTTGCGGACTGGCAGCTAGCCGCCGTATATTTGAAAAGTTGAGTAGAATTCAAAAGGAAATGTCGTAGATGTCAAAGATGTAACTTCTGTAATGGTGATATTGATATGGGTCATTCCACGACCAAGGCAGTTTTGCGTGACACTCCGAGGCATAATTTCATTTTATGTTAATGTGTGTTTTTATGAATAAATCGAATAATGCTTCACATCTTAAACGTTTTGCAAAAAAAGGCATCACTTTAAACCTTATAATTATCGAGATAATTAAATTTTCTTTTTTCATATAATTCGGTAATCACCCAAGCAAACAATATTGGCATGAAATCATGTTTATTGATAGATATCACTAGACTTTTTATGCTATACATTTATAGCCTTGAATTATAAACATCTTAAGTAATAGTATAATCATTTTAATTAATGATAACCATTGATAAAAAAAAGAAACGTGAAATTATTATTTTTTTATTAGGTATAATATTTTTTTTGTGTTGCACAGAGTAATATTCTTAATCAAGGGAAGCATTATTTAAAACTTATATATTTTACAGTGATAACTCAATAAATGACCAATATAGTTATTACCACGTCTATAAAACCGCGGAGATCACTCAAATTACGGTAATCACCGTCGCGGTAATCACGTGAGCAATTTAGTTTTTAATTAATTACTTCGAAACGGTTATTGATAAAAACTCAATATTTTTTGTGTAAGTAGTTATAACACTGTTTAATATGTCAAAATAATCTGAGTTAAATATATTAACAAAACATGCGAGAAAAAAATAATATGGTAATCACTTTTAACTGTGACAAAAAATTCGTGTTGTTTTCTTTCCTTCGTGATTCGGTTACGACACAATAAATCACAGATTCACACTGTTTAGCCGTCGCGGCGTGACAGACTCTTTCTAGGAACGTATCGAGGATGTCTCTCGGAGTATGCGTTTGAGCAGTACGACGCGTTTTATGGCCGAATTTGGTCAAGACGCAAAACTCGGGACACTTTTTAAAAATGGCTTTAAAAATAAACCAAGGTAAAAATAATTATTTAGGCAATAGGATTTAATTTATCATGTAATTGGCTTGCTGTGAACAACAAAAACTTATAGTTTCCGCGTTTAGTTTTCGAAGTATATGTTATCAACTAACAAATTTTGGAGGTGGGACAAGGCGAAAATGTGGACTCCACTGACTTTAGATTTTTGTTTCGCGCATTTAATAACAAGAATATACTATTGTTAGACTTATTTTGAGCAGAATAAAGTGTGAATTACGTAAGATATTTTTTTTATAAGGTTATCTGTTAAAATTTGGATTTCACAGGCACTTGAACTTGAGAACACGAAAAATCGTACGGCTGGAGAACGGCCCATATTATTATACATTTGATACCTACCTTTGTTTTTCTTACAATTAGGTATTCTGTGTCGTTAATAACTTTTTTGTAGCACTCATAAGACTCATCTTGCTAAGTGGAAACTAATCCATTAAATCAGGTTGGACTTTGCGGAGGTCTGTGTTAATGAGCATGAACAATTAACTTACTACACCGTGCGGTGTTGTGTTTAGAATAACACCTCTCCATTTCTTCCGGGAATGTCGTAAGAGGCGACTGAGGACATCGGTTAAGGTATAGTTTAGGCGACATGCTAGCTACCCGTCACTATTGTATATCTTAACTTTATAACCTGAAAAATATGCTAGAAGTGGCCAGGAAACTTGAAATAGCCATGGTTTTGTTCATGTAGCATTTCGTGTGCTGTATGTGTGATGTAAGTATGTATTTATGTATGTTCCCAAATGTGGTAGGCAGACCACAAAAACCTAAAATTATGGTACAAGTGGCTTCGAAGCGTGGAATAGTCGTGGTTTTCTCTATGTAATAGCACTTGGAGTGCTCCTACCCCATTTGTTCCCACACCTTGTTCGTCTTACATACCAAATCCATACACAGATAATGTACAACAAAATCCTAAAACTAAACAACTGGATAGCCTGGAAAAGGAGCTTCATTACGCTGGCCGCTTCCAAGATGCAGCTTGATTTACTGGCAATAATAAACAGCGTAATGTGAGGTTAGGAAGAGCCTGTTAACGTTGAATTTGGTACATTTAGTGCTAGTCTGCTCGCGACGTCTTGGATATCGCCCAACTGCTTCAATTAGAATCATAATTAGTTAATTTGATTCCGTGTGGTGTAGTGCTTAGAATAACGCCTTCCCGTTTTTTCCGTGGATGTCGTAAGAGGCGACTAAGGAAGGTTAAGGTATATTTTAGGCGACAGGCTGGTAACCTGTCACTATTATATTTGCCAACTTAAACCTAACAAAATATGCTAGAAATAGTCTTAATTTTATATTTAAAGCGTTTCGTGTGATTCGCCTACCCCATTTAGGAATACGGGCGTTATGTGGATTATTGCAGGATGCTTGAGGCTTTCATTAGTGACAATTAATTATCGTATGGAATTCACACGCCGTATATTACAACTAGCGAGCTGCCCCAGCTTCGCACGGGTGCAATGCCGGTCTAAATGTTCCTTTAAAATTTTAATGATACCTACTATGCATGTATTACACGTAGTTATAAACATAAACCTTCCTCTTGAATACTCTAGCTAATAAAAAAACTCATCAAAATCCATAGCTTACTCTTAAAGATCTTATACATAGGGATGGACAGCGGGATGCGACTTTGCTATATGTATACTATGTAGTGATGATGCGTGAAAGGTGAGCTCAATCACAATTAATGCGATCCAGTTGTTCCCCCAAGAATGTTCTTATCCCGCTTCGCTCCGTATAAGATCTCTGAGTGAACTATTTAAGAAGTTGCAGACTTAATTAAAATAAATCTTGACTTGATACGGAGTTTTCTTTGAAGTAGAAAGAAAAATCTGAATCGGACCGCGACCACGGCACGTCTTGAAATTCTTTCAGATGTTGATTCTTAATTAAAACCTTAATTGTAGCGCAACTTAATTTTCACTTCAGCTTGTTTTACACGGCCCAAAGAAAAAGAGTGTAAGTAGCTACTGTTTTTACAAGTTGATAAGCATTTTAATTTGAGCAAGGGTTTTCTTTTCATTCGTGTTTTACATTTTGCGTCAGACAATCGGGTAACATAGACTCAGTGGAAAAATTATCAGGCAACCTTATTTTTTTTAATAATGTGGAAAGTGAGATTTAGTTCAGGGGAATAAGTAAAGATGTAAAAATAGAGTGAGCGGGTTATTTGTCGTATTAGTAGGCGACTAAGAAACATGGGTTTTATATTTAATAGTGTATTTATTTTAGGTTTCTTTTACTCATAGGCCCGTAGCATAGTTTTTATCTAGTTTGTATCAAATAGATTATGACAGCTTAAGTTTATGAAGGTTGTTAAAAATTTAGATCAATTGATGTGAAATGTCCGACGATATTTATTTGTTTTACTTACACTTCTAAAAACCTGGCCCTATTAGTCTAATTCAGTTAGCAACGACACACATTATAGCTATCACGGGTGTGCATGTAAACGAGCCCAAGGCTAGTGTCGCAATGTCGGACAACAGGCAAGTTTGTCGCATGGGTGGGCCGGGACGTCCTTGGCAAGGGCCGTTTACGTCTGCGCTGAAACTTGGGACTTCTGTTTTAATGAGACAAAGTTATTATTTAAGCCCCGCTGTTAAGCTAATATGGCGTCAGTAAATCGGGGAGTGAAAATGTACCTGTAGTTACGATAGTACTTAACAAGGTTTAATTATGTCCCAGGTTAATATCGCAGTAAGTGTAAGTGAGATTTAGTTAAATAGGTACACTATAGATATATTGTAATGGGAAGGTTGTTGGTACAATGGTTTTACTTACGTGTACATACAATCTCGCCTATGTTCTCAGGGCATGCAGAGCACACGAAACGTGACATAGACAAAATCATGATTATGACTATTTCACTTTGTAATAAAGAGAAACTAAGCGTTGCATAAAAATAAAGTGTTTGTATCTTAAATGAAAAGATTTAGTGTATCATATTTAGTCAATGTGTGCAACGCCAGAGTAGCTTTAATATGGTTCTATTCTATCATAAAAAGTTTCTTTATGCACGCAGATTAAAATAAACTCAACAACGACATTAGAGAATTTCCTCGTCACGTAAAAGTAGATTATCAGAGCACGCCAGCCAAAAGCATCTAAACGGCACCAGTATAGTAAATTTGCGGCTTCCGGCATTTTCTAGGCACTAAAATTATCTCGTGACTATAAATTCAGATAGGTGAAATAGGCGAACTTTAATGTTGAAACTTTCAAATTACGCGACGTGGTGAAAACGCGAGTAGTCTTCGTTTGTTTTCAGACGTCATCCGGAAAGAGGAATAATCTACATTCAGCCGTAATTTTGGCAAAGGAATTATAAATTAAAGCGGCAATTACAATGAGCTGTTCGCTGCATGCTGTACGCGTCGACCGCAAAAGTATAAAGAACTCGGTAGTTGGCCGTATTCGGCGTGCGACTGCTGTCACCGTATGACCTGACTTAGCACAGGAACATAAATATGTGAGTTGTTTTGCGCGCGGGATAGACTACCCATCACTTTCTAACGTCTCTAATAAGATACGGGTTTGTCTATCTCGCGCACAACTCTACTCGCGCCCTGTCGTGCTAAGCCGGCAGGTGACGCTTGGGGACAGCGTAGTGTAAAGACGATGTTCGTCGACCGAGGTAGTTTGGAACAAGTGCAACGATCACATTAGAATTGCCGCTTAAGTTTAGATACACGATAAAATACTGCATGTAAACGAACACTTGGCACATTACAAATTCCACGGAACAGTACGACAGCGCGCAATAAAAATAAAAATTTGAATAATGTCTCTTTATCTTCGCTCTATGTATGCTCTAAATAAACTTGAAAAATACATACAAATACGCCTATGTTCTTAAATAGGGTAGGCATGCAATGTGACATAGACAAAACCATTATTGAAAAATATACGGATAACTCACGTTTTAAATCGGGTTAGCCCGAAACATGTCAAGCTAGACTCGATTTAAAACGTGAGTTATCCGTATAGGTATTTTTCAAGATGAGCGAGTCTCACGGTAGTTTAATGCCCAAGACCATTTCACGCTTCGTAGCCACTTCTAGCATCATTTTAGGTTTGAAAACAGATGGAAGAGCTAGTATAATAGTGAAAAGTTGCTAGCCGTCGCCTAAAGCATACTTAAACCTATTTCCTTAGTGGTTTTTTGTATGTCACAGCACTTTCAGTATTTATTCTGTGTTCAGTTCGTTTCAGTTACCACAGTCAGCACTAACGCTCCACGAGTTAGGGAAGTTAACGAATTCTCTATGCTTATTTTGCAGTTCGTTTGTGGGTTACTTTTCCTAAATGGTTTCTCGTTATTTGGAACGTTTTATGCTCATGCCAAGAAAACTGAGCAATTCAAAGCAATTCTAATATCTAGAGTACATTAGTAAACTGAAAATTATCTGAACTAGTATAGAATATAGTACAATAACACTTCCTAAGGGTTTTTTTCTTTATCTATTAACATTATAGCATAATTAGATCACTCCGTATGGACCAACACGTACCGGAAACAACACTTTGCAAATTGCCTGAGACGGAAGCGTACGTAAGTTTTGATTCCATGAAATGCAAATGGTAAAGCTACTAGAAATGTTAACGTATTAAAAACTAGTTTCCAACACACTGGCCCAAAATATTTACCACACTAGTGTTTTTATTCTAATGCCATTTTTCCCCCCTTGTTACCACTTTTGTTGCTTCTTTTAATTGTATAAATTTCACAGTTCTTTGTTATTGTTACTGTAATGCTGTGTGATAATTTGAAATAAATAAAATAAAAATTATCATCATAATGAGTCAGGCAAGAGTCTACTATCTAATTGTGAAACGCAAAAAATACTTTATACATACTTTTATTCATGTAAACAATCCTGTTTCACAAGCACTAAAAAAATCAAAAATGTATATATGTACTCATAATTAAAGATTGAGATCAGTAGCTGCTGTCTTAGTGAAATTTAGACTATTTTATCACGACAACCTTCGTCTGTGCTCAATAAACTCAAGAGCTACTGAACGAATTTTGTGCGCTTTTTACTAACATGATCTATGTTCATTTGGGGAAGATTTATGTGTATACAGTTATGGAGAGGATCGCTAAAAGATAAAGCGTATTTTCCTCGTAAAAATGTGTTGATAAACCTCCCATGAAACATGAGGGTTTAACCAACTTAACTCATTGGTATCATACATAATGCACTAATAAGCGTGTCGCAGACTAAGCAGAAACTATAATATATTATCTGCGTATAAGCGCCATCTTTCCGTAAGTCGGTGCCAACAGATACTTGACGGTAAAATATATAAGTTATTTGCGCTGTGTGTGTTAGCTCATTGAATTGTATAGGGAGCGATATTGACAGATATCCGTTCAGATACAGATATCTTATCGTATCTGCTTAGGGTACACGCTTTACAAGTTGCGATCGTGTCGAAATCGTTCCGTAGCCACTGGCGTTATCTATACTAATATTATAAGGGGGAAGAGTTTGTTCATTTGTTTGAATAATCTAATCTAAAACTAATCTCTAACTGGTTGGAATGGAAAAAATATTTTTGTGTTAGATAGACCATTTATCGAGGCTTTAGGCTATATAATATCACGCTGCAGTAATAATAGCTAAGAAACACTGCAAAATGTGGAAAAAACGGGAGAATTTGCCCAAAGTCACTATTACACGCGTACGGAGTCGCGGGCACAGCTAGTCTGTTATATAGTGTCATGTTGCAGAGCCATTACTCACTGTAAACATCCCTCGGCCTCGCGTTGAGGTGCTTATTAATTACTTTTTTGCCTGTTGCGAAACGAGTTAGTTACAAGCATCATGCGACGTTAGAAATCATGTACCATTATTTTAGTTTCTGTCCTAAACCAACACTACTCAGCGAATTTTAAAGGCCATTCTTTGACTTCAACACACTGAATCTAGTTCCCTGAAAAAAGGTACAGTCGAAATTAAATTGGATTTTTATGTGAATAAGAAAATAGGTTTAGTTATTGTCAATAGCCATTTATATAGGCTAACTCCTAATTGGAACACTGTCTTAGGCTCTGCGCAGACGACAGACTATCCGCGACGGTCTTTTTAGCCTGTGAAAATAGAACCTATGGAATTATATATGCAGTAACGCACACGACGTGCAAAAAGTCCGGCGCACAATGCATACAATCCACGCAGACTTTTTGTGCGCCGGAGACTCGATCGCACAAAAAGTCTGTCATCTGCGCTGCATCTTATCATGCTACGATTGACCTTTAGACGACTTATTATTTTAAGTCGTATATGTATTAGTCGTGCTTAAAAAAAAGAAATATACCTACTCGTACAATTACAATTTTATTTCGTTTTTTAACCGACTTCAAAAAGAGGAGGTTCTCAATTCGACCTAATATTTTTTTATTTTTTATTTTTTTTTGTGTGTATGTTACTCGATAGCTCGGAGACCCGTGGACCGATTTTCAAAATTTTTTTTTAATCTATAGGGTATAACTCGAAATTGGTCCCATTGGCACGACACCAGGATCTGATGATGGAATCTTGGAGAAATCGAGGGAACTCTTCAAATTTTATATGGAGATGTACGGCGTTTTCGGTAATTTGTTGATGAAGTCAAGATTTTACATTCAGTAAACAAAATCTTTTCAAAATATTGCTAATTTGAAGTCGGTTTTTTTTTGTTTAAAATTATTTAGTAAAAGAAAAAAAGTAGGGCGCCGTCTTCCTGACAGAGGTTTAGGCCCACGCTCTAGGTCGCTCATAGAGCAAAGGTTGTCCATCACAATTCAACGTAACGCAGCTCGCGTTTTGAGCACCTTTGCGTCTGAAATTACGCGGGGTAGTGCTTCTAACTAATTTTGACCTATTTTTTTTCTTAGTGGATTAGGCTTTGTTGGTAAAATTAAGTAATTTTCTTTAGGAAATAAATCCGATAAGTATAACGATGCATGTACAAGACAGCGAATTTGTGTGCTGGACGATGAAACGTACTCGTAGATAATAACTATACCCACGGTATTGGGTGCTCTAGAATTCTTCGTTGAAGTAAAAGGACTCAAACATAGACATTGAGAGAAAGTTATTGGAGTTGAGAAAAGAAATAAGAATCACAGAGTGTTCATTAGAACGGGTTCTTTAAGAATGTACGTGAGGATGGTTCTTGAAAGTTACCTTGAACAAAGTAGAGGACTCTAATTGAATTCTTTTATTTGATGAAGTCTGGAGAAAAATTTGGCATCGTGCCGACATTGAAAATGAAGAAAAGAGCCTTTTCTGTCCAGGGGAAGAAATGCTACGTTAGGTATAATGAGGCCTTGTTACTTGAAGTCAATTTTATTATTCCAAGAAAAAGTAAATTATTTGTTGCTCATGATTAGTTTCTAAAAGATCGCAAGCAGTTTGCTATAAATTACACGTAAATCATAATTACGATGCCTGGGATTTTTGCTGTCTGAAAAGAGTCAGTCGAATTTGTACAATGGCTTGAATTGTGTTCGAGGCTTCGAGTTATGGTATTTTGCCATCGGCGGGGAGACGAATCGAGATTGATAAGATAAATTCCCGCCTCGTATATCTTCGGCGGAAGTAGCAAGTGTGATACAAACTTAAATTCCCGCCACGTCTCAAGAACACGGTAGTCTACAGCCCGACAGTCTAGTGCATCGTTTCTTAACCTCAGGTCGCGACCCAAATTTGGGTCGCGGGCCATATCGAGATGGGTCACAAGACCCGTGGAACTTTTTGAAAAACAAACCGCAATCATTGTATTTCATTTGTTTTTAATGTTTGATTGGGTCGCGGGCTTCCTAATATTTTTGAATTTTGGGTCGCCAGGCAAAAAGATTAAGAATCGCTGGTCTAGTGTAAAGATGGCTTTCTTTGACCGAAGTAGTTTGGATCTCGTACGGCAACCACACTATAGGTGAAGGACTCAGTTTAACCAGTCCAGTTTAAGGAAGATACGCTCGTTTACGTTTACGCTCTATGGAAAGAGTGCAGAAAAATCTAACGCGGATTTAAGTAGATACCGTATCAAAAACCTATCGTGATCTAACTCCGCGTAAATCATCGTGAATCTTTATTTTATTGACAATATCAATTCCCGCCTCGCGTATCTCCGGTGAAAATAGCAAGTGTCATAAAAATTTAACCGCGTCGTCTAGTCTCGTATCGCTTGTGGGAAATCAGTAATCACCTTTAGCAGTAGTATGCGTTCACCGTAGCTGGAATCGCCATGGATGATCGATCCCCATCGTATGATTGCAACTTCAATACGTATTCGATAGCGCCAGCATTCCTCCAGTTTATACGCGCCATCGATATTTTACCCTAAATATAGAAGTGTCAATTTCTTCCATGGATGCGACTAAGGAATGGACTAAAAGATATTTTTCACTTCTCATGCTCTTAAAGTGATTCTTTAGTCCCTACATAGCGGGCCTAAAACTCCTTTTTAAGCTCTAGGGGCTAAAGTAATATTTTTTTAATTGGCCTTAGAAACCTCTTAAACAGCCAGTCACCGTGTTTGTGAACGTAGGATTATCGCCATTTTTATAGACGTAAAAATAACCTCAAAATGTCAATGAGGCTATTTCTAGGTCTTTAAAAATGGCGGTAATTGTTACTCAGCCAAAAAAACTTTTAAAAGTGATTTAATTTCGCAAAACACGATTATTGATTACGAATAATAATTTATTTCATAATAATAATTATTAATACATTTAATTATGCATAGTGTAATAATAATAAGCTTAAAAATAGTTTCAAGTTAAAATCTGTTGGCTAAATATGCAAGCATTTAAAGCGTCACTTTAAAAAAAAAGTAAAAGAAAAGAAAAACCGCGTTTATTTTTTTATTTTTCTTAGGTTGGATTAAAACATATTTGTACATGGAAAGCTTTGTTGTAATCAGTATTGTAATTTTTTATATAACAGAAAGAACGTCGTTTTTTCCTCGCATTCAAAGTGAAAAGTAGAGTGTTTAACGCGAGACTAAACAACCATAATGACACTCGAACTATAGCCACCCTCGCTATGCTCGGGTGTCTAAATATCTCGTGACATTATGGCTTGTTTTAGTCCCTTGTTGAACAATCTACTATTAAACCATGCAGCAACCTAACATAAAACCTAGAAATTATGCTAATAATAGCTACGAATCGTGAAAGAGCCAGGTTTTTGTTAAAGTAACATTTCGAGTGCTCTGCCACCACGTTTGGGAATACAAACGTGCTACATGTACCAAGGAACCAATTGAATTCTGACCCACCATCGAACCTATTTTCAGTAAAAGTCATATTGACATTGCATTGCTGAATAGAGAAAGTTTTTTACTAGTTCTAGTTCTTACTAGATTTATTGTGACGACGTTCTTTTTTATTTTATTTATTTATTTAGGAACAAACAGTAACATTTCAACGTTTAGAAAATGCATCTTAAATCTTCTGCGTTAAGTCAGGAATCAATTGGTTCTGTGTTTGTATTGAAGTCAACGCTTCGTGGCAGTGTATCAATGGCGCGTCGCGCTTCCGCCATGAAATCAATGTAAATAGGATCTGTCTGGCTTTATTTGGGGTTTCGGGAGCCGTCGAGGTTTACAGACGTGTCCGTTACTCCGGCTTATTGCGATCTGAATACAAACGAAGGGCCTTTATGAATAATTCAATAATCCAACTTCCCAGACATCGATATTCATGTGGAATTAATGTAATTTTCAAGTTTACTGAAACTTGTAAGCGCTCCGAATCTGCGCGGCGCCGTGCTAAGGCGGCGATCACACTGATTCGTCCGCTGTATGTTGTATGCGGTGACCACAAAAGTGTCAAGAACACGGTAATAGTCTGACACAGCCTGATTAGGTGACGGCGGTCGGGGGACAGTCTAGCTAGCGTAGGAAAAGACGACGTTCGTTGACCGAGGTAGTTTGGAAAACGTTTGGCAACCGCATTAGCTACGTGAAATTGCTGCTTCAAGCTGAAGGAAGACATGCTCGTTTGTTTAATCTATTGACTTGGATTTAAGTACGGTATCAGAAACCTATCGCTTAGTTAACAGCAGTAGCATTGTTTTAACACCTTATAGGTACATGCACGTCATGGTGGCTAGTGTTCAAGATTTTCATCACTGCTGCGAAAAAAATGATCAGTGTTATCCAATCAAGTCGAATCTCAGTTTTTCCGCGGCTGTTTTTAATGCGTTACACAAATTGGCTGTAACTTTTAAATTTAAACAATTGTCGGGTAAAAATCAAACGAACACAAAAACCTGGATAAAAGTAAACCCGTTTAGCGAAATTCCCTTTGTAATGGACGTTATCAAAGGCACGTGTAAACCGCAACGGTCAAAAAAGCCGTCTGGAAAATTTTCCCGTCACGATCTTGTTCTATTAAATTGACATAGATTTATAATTTTGAGCCAAAATTCGAGCAGAATGTAGTTAAGTGGACGAGAGAGGCGTTAATGTGATCTTTTCAGTTTTTAATTAGAAGTTAATTGCATTTGCGTGTTCCGGGCCCGTTCCGGGTCAAGATGGCCGTTGTCACGCCGCTGGCAGACTTGTTTATTCCGTTTTTGATTCAGCGCAAAATTAATTATTGCTAAGCTAGGTTTTGCTTTTGGTGGACTTTTGGGTGAAGGCCAGGATTTTGGATTTGATTTATCGGAGTTTTCTTTTCTTAGATAATAATGTCTAGTCGGAGTCGCGTCTTTACGATGCGTTTTATTTGTATGAAGTATAAAATGTCAGAATATAAATTGAGTTTCAACAAAGCCAAAGTTAATTTATTTGCAAGAAATATGGTAGACAACCTGTGTAGCGTGAGTTTGGCCTCTTCATTTCTTTCGTGAATGTCGCAAGAAGTGAATAAGGAAATAGGTATGATTTGACAACAGGCTAGCAAACTATCACTATTTGTTTGTCAGTGTTCCATACTTTTACATGGAAATTTAAGGTGTATTATACAAATAAACCACTCTTTTGAATTACTCTTTCTATTAAAAAAACTGCTTCAAAGTCCGTTGCGCCGTTTCAAAGATCTAAACATAAACAGAAACCTGATTATTTGCTAAAAAAAATTGATAATTCGACATTTGAACAAATATTCGACGTCCATCGGCAAATCACCAGCCAATTTTATTTTGTAAATAGATTAAAATTCACAGAAGATCAATTGATTGGACTATTCTGTTGACTTTGAGCGGCTTCAATTGACATTCGTCAATGTTTCACAACGTAAACAGAGTCGAAATCCACTTACACTAAAATCACATCACTTTTGCCATATTTTTTTACTATTAATAAATAATAAATAATAAATTTATTTCATTCTATTGGTTTGGAATATTGGTATAGTATTCATTGCATTTTTTTAACGCTTGAAACTGTTATGCATTTTCCCGAGTTTCAAATGGTCTTCAACTACTGATATTCTAATAAATATCGAATTTATCTTAAAGTGGCAAATTCTTCCTGAGAAAAAATCCCGGCAAAATACCTAAGTAGGTACATACAAAAAGAAGCAAAAGTGATGTCTCCTATAGATTTCAAAGCCATTTGATTTTTTTTACACGGCTAGTATTTACAAGCGCGGGTCAACACCGGCTGTGGTAGAAAGAGACGGGAAATCTCTTCATACAGGCTCATCGGTGACGAGTACCTACTTTTTGGCTTGACTTTTCTCTAACACATATCCTTTCAGTGATGCATTTTTCACACTTCTTAATGCTCTCTCTTCTGCTGCATTCACTGTCTTATTTTGTAAAAACTTAAAGTAGTGAAAGTAGACAGTGACAGGTACTGCGAGTTAGTTAAGCAAAAAATGCGTAAAAATGTTTTTGTTATCTAATTGAGCAACCAATAAGCATTGTTATTTTTAGCCTGAAAACATCCCTAATACTATATTTGCGGTTAATTATCTGGCATACTGTAGATCCGCAGCAAAACACTGCAGATGTTAATGTACTCCAAATATTTCGATAGCCCCCGAACGCGCGGCAATTTGCACCGGAGCACATTTCCTAAACTATCAGAATGGGCATATAAATTGCAAATTTTCCGTATCGGGTTAATTATACCCGTGAGGGTGCTGTTTTGTGGAATATTCTAGACATTACCAAATAAACGCGGGATCGTTCGAAAGCACTTTAAATGCTGTTAGTTATGAGCATAGGTCGTATGTGATTAAATTAAATTTTTTGTTCAATACAATTAACAACTTATTAATTTTATCGTACAACAAAATGAAATAAATTATGTAAATTAGTAAGATAACTCAACACTATGGTAATTGTACTAATTTAGACTTAAGTTTACCCGTTTTTCATTCTACATCTACCAATTTTCAGAAGTTTCTTATCTGTAGTATTATTTATGATTGGAATAGGTATAAAACCAATTTTTTAGTAAATAAGTAGTTTTTGTTTCTTTCATCCCTAAAAATGCCATCAATTACGATTTCTTAAAATATAATACTTACATCCGTGTGTTCATAATACGTCCTTTTGCGTTCCGGTTATAATTTATCAAGTTAAAACGTCTTCCAACTGTGTCGGTCCCGCACTCGGGTATGAAACTTTGTTTTGGGTCCCAATCTTCTAACCCTTTATGAATTTGATTTCATATGGGAACGGGTCAGATTTGGCAAATTATTGAACTTTGATATCAAAGGGAGTTACTCGGACTCTGTACTTTGAAAGTTTCGGTTTTAATATATATAGGTACTTAATTAATCCCTTAGATTAATCTTACATTAGTATACGTATTGCTATAAATAATCACTCGAGATGTATTTTTTTACGCGCCCCTATTTTTGAGTCTACCAGTGCTTCAAAAAGACACTGGTTCTAAAGAAGGACGTGGTGCAAGGAACAGGAGCTGCCAATTATTCTAAAATCTGACAAAATGTCATAAAGAAGCCACTATATTTAATAAAGGTAGTTTATGTAATAAATCTGGACGTTGATAAACCCTTCAGCAACTTATTATTGAAGATTTGATCGATGTTGATGATAGAAGTTAGAACTTAAGCATTGTAAATCAGAGAACTACACTACGCGCTGTAGCTATCCCTGAAGCTTTCAAAATACGCCAACGTTCAAGAAATCTTACAAGACTGAAATCCCAAATGTAGTGTAATATTTGTTCAGTTTTGCAGTTGTCCTTACCTCCAGAGTGCGGCCAGCATAAATATTTCCTGAATGCAGCTGTGTTGCAAACTTTACTGAGACTCAAAGATACTGTGAGCCAACTGCAAATTGGTTACATTGTTTTAGATTATCTCAAGACTGGGCGGTTTGATATACCTACATAGTTTCATAGCAGTTTTTGGTGCAAGTACGATGAAATGGAATAATAAGAAGACCAGCTGCTTAACAATTTTAATCGGCGAATGTTAAAGTCAAATTTACAATGATTTTCTCCATAGGTGTTTTCACTAGTTTACTTTTAATTATCATTTTCACTAGTTTGCTTGCACACAACACTAAGTGAAAACCCGGCTTTGGTATACCACGCATGATCCCCATTTCTTTAAAAAGTCAATCTCCGACACGTATTTGAATTAATTTTATATTGTTTCAAACTTGGAACATTGTTTTGATACAATCTGAAATTCAATTTCAATATCCGGGTGTGATCCGGATTCGACCTAAAATCCGGATTTGTCCGGACAAAATCAGCGAATCGGAAATCCTACGCGCGTTCATTCCGCGATATGCTGTCAAATTTATAGCACACTTTTAGAATTTTCCAGTAATATTTAATATGCCTAACCAACTGACAAGTTGCAAACCTCCGGTATTTCAGTTTGAATTCTTGATAAGTATCTTGATCGTAAAGACTTCTGATCAGGTTTAAGTTAACCGTTAAAGGAAACTGAATTTTGTTTTAATACAATGCATCGAGTACATAACGATGTCATAGACAAACAGACACATAAACACTCATAACTATGTAACCTAAAAATGTAACCACCCAAAATACAGGATTATATCCTGTGTAACTTAACCTGTCTTTCCAAGTTAGATCATAAACAGAGTACGCGAAAAACGTCTATGAGTATTTCAGAGGTTTCACATTCAAAATATTATACCTACCTTAACCCATTTTTTTAGTCGTCTCGACATCCACGGAAGAAGTGGAAAAATTGCAAGCCTGACAGCAAATAAGTTAAAATTTCATATTAGATATTATTTGGTATCAATCATTTATTTAAACACTGTTAAGATGGAAAAACGTATATTCGAGGTGAAATTGAATTTCCCAGCTACGTACAGTCGACCGCATGATCGCATTGGCAATGTCGCGCGTGGCTGCCTGCGGGCTTCCTCGGAGGACCGCGATGCACCTGCAACGAGCTGTATAGTCGGACACATTTTTTTATTAATAATTCAGCCTGTTTAGTCTCACTCCTGGGCACAAGCCTCTAAGAACTGGAGGCAGCGCGGGCTTTAATTTCACGCGGGTAAGTGTAAACATCCGAAAATTTTAGGGTTTCATTGAAAAATTACGAGCCGACCGCTAGGTTGCTATGCCTCCACCAGGCTGGGACAATTTTGATTAGACTATCATTAAAAACCGCGTCGAAATTGACTCATAACAGCAATAAAGCTAAAGACTAGTGCTAGTTCCACACAGATAAAAACAATAGAAATGAAAACCAAATCAAACTTATTAAACGTTAAAAATAACGGTATATCAAAAGAATAGGTATCTACCGTAATATTAATGACAAACCAATCATGGGTGTATGCGTGTGCCGTACAAAATCAAAAGGTCTGCACTTCGCAAAATGCAAAGGCGGGCCGCTATGCTGGTTTTCTGCGTGACTCCTAAAACTTAAAACTGAATGCCAGAGAATAAGTTGAATTACAAAAAATCACCTCAGATGCCTCTAAGAACTGATGACAAACGTTGTTGAGTTATTAGAAGTCACTCAGTTTGTTCGACTGACACAAGTGACGACTAAAGGGACTGTCCGTATGCCGCAGAGCGACCCCAAAGCACGCGATACTCTACTAACTGGCAAAGTTTACTAGGTATCAGAACAATGAATATCATCGATGCTCTCTCGTATAAATTTAAAACCTTCAAACCCACAATATTCGAAGAAGGAAAGGAAAGGAAAAAAACCCAATAGAGGGGTAAAATGGAGGCGGTCAGACACAAATACAAGAGCCGTGCAAACATGTACCTCTCTCTTAAGTTTCGGATAAAAAAGAAGACATAGCGTGGTACAGTTAGACATGACTTTCTGGCTCGACTGTACGCGAACTGCACCGACGCGCCCAAGCGTTCGGCGTCGCCGGTATTTTCACGCCGCGCTACTGTGATAAATACGACACATTTCAATATACCGGGTCGCATACGACGCCGGCGGATTTATCAAAATACTCTGCAGGGGTTTATTTATTCTGCTTCCGGCTTAATCTCGGATAACACTTGAATTACTTTTCCTGCAACTAAATGTATGCTTAGAATCGATTTGCCGTAATTTATTTGTTTGAGAGGGAATATCAGTGCCTTTTTGCAGAAAGCTGATACAATCTGTGTTCCCAAAATAAGATAGATACAGCACACAGAACGTAAACTTGTCAAAACCGTAAATATTTTACTTTTAGATTTAAAACAGATGGAAGAGGTATAGTAGTGGCAGGTTGTTAGCCTGTCACCTAGAGTACCACCTACTATACCTCATTAGTCACTTTTACGACATCTAACGGAAGGTAGGAGACGTGTTATTCTAACCCGACACCACACAGGAAAGGTGATGTTTACAATGAATAAATTTGTTGTATGGTGAACGGGTTAAAACTAATATATGTGAAAATCTTAATGTTAAAAACCAAGGCGGACATCATATGACCGATAGTATACATTTCTCGGATCGTACTGGTAAGAAAAAGACTTCGTTCTCTTCTGTTTTGTACCGATTTTATTGCGTGACATTGAATAAAAAGTAAAATACTCTGAAACAGCAGAATTTGTCTTAAAATAAGTCGTCTCGTTTAATTTTGCTAAGTGGCGTCGACAAATCACGACACAAATCAGTGAACGAACAAAGCATTTTCTAACAAATCTGTTTACTTCTAGTCAATTTGGCAAATTAATTGGGTTCAATTCGATTACTTTCCTTTGTTATTGCTAGTAAATAAAAGTTGATTAGGTTTCTACTAACAGCCTGGGACCATGAGAATTGAAGAGAAATAAGCAATTACAGCACGTTTCTTTAGACATAAACCTTATTGCACTCTAATAATACATGTCTGCTCCAATGGTGAAAATTATAAACATTTTTCTGATTTGCCTTACTCTAAGTAGTCTAAGTAATTATTCAAGTTCCATTTGTGGTGTCAGGTTTAGAATAACACCCCTTCATTTCTTTCGTGGATGTTGTAAGAGGCGAGTAAGGAAATAGGTAAGGCATATTTTAGGCGACAGGCCAGCGACCCTATCATCGTATAATGAATATCATAGAAAAAATGACTATGTAGCGTTTAGTGTGCTCTGCCTACCCCATTTGGGAAATAGGCGTGACGTATGTAATTTGCAATCGTTAACAATACTATCATTCCTACAAGTAATCTGCATATCTGTTAAGTCCACTGAAAGTCAAGTCCACTTGACCAAGGGAAGACTCAAATTACGTGGATTATTTTATTAATGAGTGGGCTTACACTAATCCCCGCCATTAACTAACTGCCGGGCTGCGTCGACAGATAAAGGCTTGTCATTTGTTTACTGATTAAAAGTTTGCTCCATTATAGTAGAGCCACCTGAGATTGGCTTGCTTCGTAATCATTATGATAGTTAGAATATTGTATTAAATCTGGTACTTCTGTTTTTATATAGTCGGGTTCAGAGGAAGCTAAATTAAAGAAAACGACATTTTTAGTTCAGGTAAGGACTGCGCCCTTCACAGAACCAAAATTCTACTATTGTTATGCCTATTCAACATTCGGATTTAATGAACACTTTGTACGTAAAGATGCTTCAAAGAAATATGCGTATTAAATGCATGCAAATTCTGGTTATGCGAAATGGAATTATGACAAACAAAATTATGCGTAAAATAGCCAACTTCTCTCTTGCCTTGTGCTCCGTGAATTCACCAAACTTTTATATCGTAGATATTTCAGTTTATTGACAGTGTTCACACCCGATAAGTCAGATTCCCACTTGTCATCTTAACCAAAACATGTCACATGCACCTTCCTTGTAAATATTCCCGCGAGTTTGTTCAACGTTGCACTAAATTGAGTGTCAAGTGGATACAAAGCGCCACAATTTCCTTTGCCGTCAGCGGCCGTCAATACGGGTACTCTTTGTGCACTGCCTTTGTCCTAGGTATCTATGAATATTTGATCGTGCCCTGAATCGGAGCGCCAGATGGCAATGTAATTTTTTTGGCGATTCGCGAGGATAATCCAATATGAATGTATTTCCTCTGTACTTTGAACCTGTATCCGTTCACAGGGTAAAAGCCTATGAAAGTTTGTTATGCTGTCTAATTGACTGTGTATTTTTTTATTCCGTTATCTGAATTTTGTACTCTTCAGTTTCTGATTATAGGTAGGTAAAGTATAGTTGATCATCAACGCCCTAATCCGTTTATTATTCGCTAATCAAAAATAGTCGCTGATCAATTTTATTCCCTTTCCCAACAAACTTGTTCAAGTCGATATTGAATTTGTTTTGTAATTATTTTCGATGCATAATGAACTGATATTAAAGATTTACGTTTGTAAAAATGTCAAAAAATATTTAAATCATATTTTTATAAGCTATCTTCATGCGTTCTCTTTTTCTCTAAAATCTGAATATTTCTAAATCAAAATACCAAGAAACGCTCATGACAAACCTATTTCCAAAATTTTGATCATTTCAAGGGACCCCAAAAACCTGTAGTGGAATAAATTCAGAGCGAGCTCGGGCAATGATCCATTAAATTGACAATGGAACTGTTTCGAACAAATTTGCCATTAGGGACGACGAATAATAGTTTCTAGCTATATTGGCCGTCGCAATCAAGAACATCTTACGGGAAAGCAATGTTTTCCAGGATTTATTGGAAAACAATTCTTCAACTTTGCTGCATAAAATAGCGGTGAAATGGCCATCGTAAAACTTCATTGTTTCATGTTTTGCGACTTGTTGAAAAGCGATTTTATTTTTGGTCGCGTTTTTATCAGGCTTCGAAGTTTCAACTGAAATAATACACAAAAACTGAAACGAGCATTATACTCGTCGGAATAATTAATCGCCCTCTTACTCGGTTTCTCGGAGCATATTACGAAAATGCAAATAAATGTGTAAATACGGCGAGCGTAGGTACAATAGGTACTCATGTTTTTTTGGCACTCCAGAGGGACGTTTATTCAACATTATAATATCATAAAGGACAAGACATGTTTGCGCATAAAACTTTGTTTGATAATAATCCATCACGCTTGAAACTTGTTTACACATGTATTTTGTTTAAACAGGCAATTACAGGGCCGGTTCGTTCTGGCACAATCCCGAACATGCTTATTACATTACGTACGAAATAAAATGTAAGCAACTGAGTGAGAGTAAAGCGCGTCCATTGTTCCCATTTAGTAACTAATTTAATTGTGTCCAGAAACTTTGTCGCTGTGGCTTTTAACGTCGCGAAAATGGGTCCTTCGAACTTGCGACAGCGCCAGCCGCCGGCCGAAAGTGTTCCGCCATACATTAACCCTTTTCATCGCGCATTTCGAACATTAAATAAACATTACGTGTATTTTCTTTGTACATCAAAGGACTTTTGGATTTAAATAAGCATAAATGGAGCTATCTGTATAACGTTATAATAACAAAAGCGAAGTCGTGGAGCGGACAGAGCATGTTGTTAAACATTATTAAGATTTCCTTCTCGATTTTTCCTATTTGATGTTATTGATACTTTTACTAAGGCTTTTAAAAAGCGGAAAATAACACTTTATAATGTTCATCATAAAGGACAAAGAACTCGCAGTAGGGAGCTATACGTGTCGGCCGATGCCTCTCCAAAAGCCGTCGAGGGGAATCTTCGCAATCGCCGTTATTTGTATGTTGGTCCGTCGAATAATTAGTGGGATGACTGGTCCACGCATTGTGCTTCGATAGAAGATCGTTATCTCCCCTCGGTCGTTTGTAGATAATCGCTATCGATGTATTTGCGATTCACACATATCCTAGGGTCATAAATCACCAAGATTAGAATCCTGTCGAGTCTGCGCTGCACGCATTGCAAAGAGGAAGTCCAATTATTCCATTCCTTCGGGAAACATGTGGAGCTTCTTGAAAGTCGTTATCGGGCTTGAAATTCGCAACTTCACTTTTGCATTAGCTGGGGCGATGTTAAAGTAACGAATAACATCGTCGAAATTTTTGCAAGGAAAATAATCTCAAGGCACACAAAGTACCGACTTGTTTCTTTCTTTCCAACACTGTGTTTATTCTAAAGAAACTTTTAACGTATTCACTATTTTCTTTGCGTCGCCGCAGCGCTGATAGTGATATAACGCGGAAAACGACAAAAAAGTTTCCGAATATATTAATCGGAATTCTTCAACTTGGTAATTTGTTCATTCCTTGAGCGTGATGAACTGTATCGGTCCCGGTTTCAGTCAGTTAGGTACGTTAGAGCAGCGAATGTTTTGCCCATTATTTCGTTCTGCTTTCATTCCGTTTGCCTTTTTATTGCACACATTTCTCCAGTTACGGGTTAACTTCCCTTCTTTAAAGCGTTTTGAGTTTTTACAAAGAGTTCGTGGCATGTTTCAAATTGCGGTAGCTTCAGCTACTCTATAAAACTGACGATAAAAGACGTTTATTTTAAAAGTACAGCGAATATTTATTTTCCTCGGCGCCCGTAAAAATAGTTAACCTTTAAACGAAGTCCATTAGTTTCAGTCGCCATGGGAGGTAGCAAATGCAAGCGCGTGCGACCCCCGTAAACAACGGTAGGGGGTTTGTATGTCGTGTTAGACAATTTGGTGCGGCATGATCGTGGTATAACTGTCATAAAACGCCGTAGGGTGCTATGATAAAACGCCTGGAGCAATATAATGGACAACGGTGCTACGTGACGTCTATTAAGCGAATGTCATCAAGCGACAACATCGATCTACCTAGTAGTGGCTATTGTTAGGGGTAAAATTTTAGGGTGCAGGGTTGTCTGTGTTGTTGAAAATGGTGCTCGAAATAAAGATATACATAATTCATATTATTATGTACTACTTTTATGTTAAAATCTAGGGGCGCAACAGATTAGTATTTGACATTGTGAAACAACCGATGAAATCAATGTTTAATTTTATTTTCACCCCTTTTATTCGAAACAATAAGATTTCAGACCCGTGTAGGTACATAGAGCAAAACGGCTGTTTGATCCCTTCGGAGTTTTGCTTTCATTGCCAGAAAATGTGTTGAAGTAAATCCAGCTGTTGTTGATTGAAAGTGATGAGACTACAATAGACTAAGAACGAGTTCAGTACAGTACCTATATGGAATACTTTTTCTCATGTCTACTTTTATATTGTTATCTGCATGTTATCTGAAACAATAGAAGTAGTTCGCTCGTGGATATACTGCTTCATTAACATTTCAAATATTGAATTTCTTCGAACATGTTCCTGATTATCTATTCATAGTTACTTATGAAAGAGTAAAATATTTTTTTTAGCTTACTTTTAAATAGCTTTGTGAAAAACTCCGTATCGTAAGATTTCCAAATTTTCTCACCGTTTAAACTTTCCCAGACTGTCACAAAAATTTAAATACTAAATTTAGCCAAATCAGCTTACCCGTTCTCGTTAGCTAGATTAACGAACAGCATCTCATTTTACTTACATAGATTTTATTTTAATGAACGAAGTCAAGTTACAATAATCACACTTACTTTTTATTGCTGTCAAGCTGCATTGCTACACGGAAAATCAGAAAAAGACTCTCAGAAACGCCCCTTAAATTTGTGAGGGTGCCCGATTCCGGAAACAAATACAACCATGGTGTCTTCAGACAAGAGTGAGTAGGCAACTTTGGGGTATGTTTATATGCGTACCCATGAAACAGGTCAAGCGGATCCCATGTTTTGCATAAACGTATTAGGCAGTGCTCTCGTAACCGTAACAAAGAAAATTTGGTCCTGTCTTGTAGGTTGCACTTTGTATTAAATATAAATAAATATCACTGGACAATTTTTACACCAATCATCTAGTCCCAAAGTAGGCAATTTAATGCCTGTGTTATGGGTACTAGACAACGGATATACTTACTTATATATAGATAAACATCCAAGACTCGAAAGCAAACATTCGTATTCATCATACAAACATCTGCCCCGACCGGGGATCGAACCCGGGACCTTAAGCTTCACAGTCAGGTTCTCTAACCGCTGGGCTATCCGGCCGTCAAAGGTATTAAGGTCTGGGAATCTGGTGAAATCATTATTAGGCTAATACTCGCTCCGTAGTCCTTTACACACACATACATCACGCCTGTTTTTCCAAATAGGGTTGGCAGAGCATAAGAAACGTTACATAGGTAGTCACTTCTAGCATATTTTTAGGTTTAAAGTTAAAAGGTACGATAATGACAGGAGGCTATTACAGTTTGTCGCCTAAACTCCTAAAGCATACGTAAATTTAGCTATTCTTAGTCGCCTCTTACGGTATACACGGAAGAAATGGAGAGCTGTTACCCGACACCGTACGGCCTTAGTCTTTTATACTTTGAAAATCAAAATAATTAAAACTTTCACTGCACTGTTTCGACACAATTACGCTGTTAAAAATACTACAATGATCGGATATTTAAATCTTCTAATTTTGCTGACGTAAACCTGTGTAATGCTTTAACTTAGAAAGTAAAAAAATGTTTACCTATTAAATAACACGCGCGTTGGCAAAAACAGCGTGTAAATGTCGAAATACGGACGGCTTGGGTGACCTGCAATAGACAACCTCAATAAACTTTTACGTATTTCATAAAATTTTTGCTGAGGCGCGTACTCAGTTAGATATTTTTACGTTTAAAATTTATGTATGAAACATCAGCTCTTTTGGTATTACGCCAAAATGTTTATTATTTTTGACGGGCTGTGTGACTGCGCAATTATTTGAAACGGGGCATTTGCATTTAGAATGGATTACAAGGAGATTCGTGGATAAAACTGGATTTTGTTTGAAACTCTCTTTTTGTGGCTAACACCTCGATTTACAGATTCTCGACAATTTATTAGAGGCTCATTCTTAACTGTGTTTCAGCCTTTGTCTTTTGTGTATCTGTTTCGCGTAAGCAAATTAATTACTCACATATACACACTTACATTACGCCTGTTTTCCCAAATAGGGTAGGTAGAGCACACAAAACGCTACAAGACAAAGCCATGATTATTTCACGTTTCGTTACCAGTTCTAGCATATTATTTTTTAGGTTTTAAGTTCAGTTCAGAAGTTTTCCGTGAGGTGTCGTCGGATTTAGAATAATGCCTCTCCACTTTTTCCGTGGATGTCGTACTCAGCGACTATATTTTAGGCGACAGGGTAGCAACGTATTCTATCTATGCTGCTATTCACTATAACAAATAATTAATCGGTGCTCATCATAATGTAGAGTCAGGGTATAAATTTAGAGCTATGAAGTGCTTAATCCTGAAAGTTTCTTCCATGTAAGTTTCTTTTTTTATGATAAATTTTGATGATGTCAAACTCAAAATCAGGATTAGACCGCGCCTTCTAACGCTGAGTAAGTTAGTCAAGTAAGTCAAACTTGCCTCCAATCAGATTCAAGAACTTACATTGGAAACAATTCTCAAACTGGCTACAGGAGATTATTCAAAGTTTCGCTCGCACCGGGTATCTTAACAAATCATGGCCAGGGACTCCTTCTGTGGTCATGACATTGTCTATGAGGCATCAAAGTAGGTACCTCTTAGTAGCTAAATTATGAAAAGCCTCTAATTTATCGTCAAAAAACACTCGTAAGAGCTCTAATGAATTTCAAAGCTTGTGGCTAGCCTCACGGCTTGAAGCAATTTATTGCAGAAATCTTCTGCGTTGTGAAATGAAAGCAAGTTATTTCCAAAAGGGAGTGAAGTAAAGTAAAGCTTGTCCCAAGAAAAAGTGTCGTTACAATTTACACTGATATTTTTAAAAAAATCAACAAAATGGTATGCAATATGTTGTTGTCCTGTTAGATATGAATGCCATTAATTGGTTATTAAAAATAAACAACCGTCCATGTCACATTTATAAAGATGTTTTCGGCCCAAGAAGAGTTACATGAAAAAATGTTGTACAAATACGTTAAAAATCGTGTTATTTCTGTGAAAAAAGTAGCAGACGAGCTCGGTACGTCTTTGAGAACTATTCAAAGGGTGCTCAAACGGTTTAGAGAAACTGGTAGCATACTTCGAAAGCCTGGAAGTGGCCGTAGATCAGGGTTTGACTAGAAAAAAATTGAAAAAGCGGTCATAGTTGCTTTGCAAGAGAAACCTACCCTGTCTGTTAAAAACTTAGCCAAAAAGTTTAAAACTTTAAAATCAACAGTTCAACGAGTGAAGAAAATTAATTCTATAAAGTCCTTTAAACAATCTAAGCTACCTTACAGAAATGCAAAGCAACAGACGGAAGCAAAAACCAGGTCTAGAAAACTTTATTCGAAATTAACGTCTAAAAATTCCTGCATTGTTATGGACGATGAGACTTACTGCAAACTTGACTTCAAAACACTACCTGGACATCATTTTTATTCTAGCTTCGATAAAAAGACAGTCAGTGATGAGTACAAGGTGATCAAAACAGACATATTTGTAAAAAAGGTTCTCGTTTGGCAGGCGATCTGTTCGTGCGGCAAACGCAGTACTCCATACTTTGCTAAGGGAACTATGAACGGCGATTTATATCTCAACGAGTGTATGAAAAAGCGATTGCTGCCGTTCATAAATCGACATAACAAGCCCATTTTGTTTTGGCTCGATCTGGCTACCGTGCACTACACGAAGAAAGCGATAGAGTGGTATAGAACCAATAATAACATCGAATTCGTGGAAAAACACCAGAATCCTCCCAACTGCCCTGAGTTGAGGCCGATTGAAAAAATACTGGGCACATATGAAACAAAAGTTATTAAAACATACATCTAATGCTACTGACTTCAATAACTTCAAGCGAAAGTGGAATGAAGCGACAAAATTTATCACAGATCTTGATGTACAAAGGCCGATGGCAGGTGTTAAAAGAAAACTGAGAAGTTTCTGGATGAATCAAGGACAGGTCCTGGTTTAATACAAAAATGTAAAAATACATTAAATTTTACATAAATTTCCATGAAAAGCTTTTTGATTTTAATTTTTTTAATGATAGATTTTATTAAAATAACAAGTGACACTTTTTCTTGGGACAAGCTTTAACTTGAAAACAGCAGGTGTACATTTTTGAAAAAATCTTTAACTTTGGAATATTTCAAACTCTTTATATTTGATAAGTGACCTGACCACTTATTTCTCCTTTAATTTTGTTGTACAATTTACTGGACACACCGTATACTATACACATGTGCTACAATGCACATATTATCTAGTTAGTTCTGTTTACTAAGTATTAATTTCATTCAAACAACGCGTGTAAAACTCCTAGCCACCTAGGGTTAATGTGACGATTAAACAGCGTCCATTACCGCCGTAATGAAGTAGGCGCAATAAAACCGGGATAGCTCTGTAAGCAATAAAACACCAGTTAATTGGAGCACCCTGGATTAATTTTGAATTAGAGCATCAATCAGATCTCATTGAACAGTGAGTCTTTTATGAGTCCACGGTCGTGCGTGACTCAATCGTTGAAAGATAACTATGCCCAAACTGCATCGGGTGTTTTACAGGGTATTCAATCAATAGGATGGATACGCGCGATAAAAAAATCCTATTTGCGATTATGCTCTACATAGTATTATTCCTGTGCGATTCATTTTACTCAGCCCTCTCTCTTAAAGGCGCATCTTTTTATTTGTGTAATATTACTAAAAATTTACAAGAACTTTTCATGTGAGAATCATGCCATAGGAACTATTTTTCTCCAAATGCTCATGAGAGTAAGTTTTAGATTCATGTGCAAAACAAAATTACTGATCTATGCATGATAAATTTGAATACACCTCTCTATTTCTTCTGTGGATGTCGTAAAAATGACCAAGGAAAGATTTAGGAATTCTATGTAGGCTACAAGCTAGCAACTTGTAACTATTGTGCTACTTTCATCTACTGAACTTAAAATTACGTCAAAAAGGACTACGCCACGTGACATCGTGTGCTCTGCCTATCCCATTTGGGAATACAAGCGTGATGTGTGCGTGACAAAAGCTTCAAATCACGTCACAATGTTCCAACATACTACTAATATAATTACCGTGTGCCCCTAGAATCCCAATAACCGAGGTTGAGTATAAATTTAAACGCAAGCCTGCTCGTTTGCTCCATGCGCTATAATCCCCGATATTGCCCGGAGATCTGCAGCAATCCCATCAAATTGGTTCCGTAGTTAACATTCATGTCGCTTACGGGCTACACTATACTCGGAAGACGCTTCGCTACGCCGCCGGCTTAGCACAGCAAGAGTAGAGATGCGCGCGTGATATACTATCCTCGTTCTGCCCAATGTGCTCAATAAAGAACACTTTATGTTTAGTGGTTCCTGCCCGAAGTTTTATGTTTATACTTCAGGATTTTGCCCAATGTTCTCAAAAAATCACATATTCAAATTTGCTGCCTACTAACTAGAAGTTCCACATTTGGCGATTTGATTTGCTCGTTTCTGATTGGTTGAAATATTGGCCAGTTAGCAATCAAGGCCTTTTGTTTAACTGGCTTGCATTCGCCTATCAGAGTCACGCCACCATGTTAAAGATGGCGAAACTTGAACGGTACAATTTTCAGTAAAAAATGTCTTGGGCAGAACCCATCAGAATGAAATTGTGCTTAATTAAGAACATTGGGGAGAAACCAGATGTTCATTTAAATAAGCTTGGGCAGAACGAGGCTATACCTATCACTGTTTAACTAGAGACGTCAGAGAATGAAAAGTAGCCTATGTTAAGTAGCCTGTGGTGCTGTGCTAAGCCTATGGTCTCAAATCTTGATGTTGAATTTTTCTCTGATAAGATTATTCTTGCAAGTGTTGGTGCTGGGTGAGAAAGTAAATGAGGTTGTTAGATCACAGGAAACTTTACATTCGGACCCATTACTATGGAATAATTAATTAATAAGTTCTACCCTATCACAGAACGTTATCGCTAAAAAAGTATTACAGTTTTGCTTTGTAGAGTAATACAATGTCATTATAATGTTAATTGTAATAGAAATTCATTGGTTACAGATAAACAAAACCATGACTATTATAGTTAATTTACCACTTTTAGTTTTAGGTTTCTTAATAGATGAAAGGGGTTTAGTAGGGACAGGCAGCTCCTAAAGCATACCTTAACTTCCTTCCTTCCTGGCTTTCTTGCTGGCATCTTACGACATCCACGAGAAAAAATATAGTGGTCTTATTCTAAACCCGACACCACACGGTATTTATTTAAACACATTTTATACAAAATTTGAGTACAACGTTCCCAGTTTACGGCTCGTATTCAATTCGCATGCGTTTCACGTCAGCCCGCGTCTTTCAGGATAACGTCTCCACAGTAAATATCTTACAAAGTTATAACACAGACATCACTTGGGTTAAATAAGTTTCGAGTTCAGCAATAAACTTGGAGTCGTGTGAGTGCAGCGATACAAGGGTTATTAAAGCTGGCTTTGGTAGGGCGAGTAGATTGACTTGTGATGGGACAGTTTAGTAACTAAACTAAGCTAAGTTCGCATTAGTCAAAGTGATTATGGTTTTATAGAAAAGTAGCGACTAGTATCAACTTCGAACGGGTGCGATACTGGTTTAAGTAAACCGAATTCAATTAAAGCTAAATAAATTATTAGTGTTACTCTTCTATATCATGCATGGTATACACATAATTTTTCCACCTTCCTCTCGAATCACGCTATTTGTAATAAGAAATCATGTCAAAATCCGTTGCTTAGTTTTAAAGATCTTAACATACACAGGGACAGACAGAGGGAAGGGACTTTTATTAATATCATTAGTGATGATAATGATCGTGATGATGATGATAGTGAAGTTTCGTTGATACGCAATAGAGTATGGACAAGTTACTTGTTATAAACTTGTGATATTCCGCTGGAAGTGGGTAGACGCAAAGAGCCGAAGGTCTGGATGTTTGGTGCACTTTTGTAGGGGAAGAGAAGAGATGTTTAGCAGTTGACAATTGAGTTTCGATCAACATTGTTGGTAGTTCCTATCTTTGGTGGAACAAAGGACAAGGGAGCAAAGTGTCACAGGGCTAAAAGGGCAAGGGGAAGTAAAGTTCACTTCTAAATCAAAGAAGTCGCTTTAAGTCGGTGTAATTTCACATTAACATGCATAAGCGTATGTGGAATCATGTCTTCCAGTTTACTTAGCAGCTAGACTTTACAGCGTAGTTGGAACCAGCCTTAATTCAAGAAACTCGGCGCTTATGTTGTTGGCACTGGGTACTTAGACAAATTTCGCCGAAAGCAGGGTAACTGTGTAAGTACGCTTAAGTTCCGACTTTGGAAAGATTACATTGTTCGGGCAACAATGACTGTTTGAGGAATAGCGTTTCGTATGGCAAATACTCTCAGAGCTCTTGTTTACGATACGTGTAGACTACATCCTGTGACTTCTGCTGTATTTAGTCGCGTAAAATGTAGTTTACGTTTTGTTACATTTTTGTATCTTTTTTACTCACAATGGTGTTGGGTTTAGAATAAAACCTCTCAATTGCTTTCGTGAATGTCGTAAGAGGCGTCCAAGGGTAGGTTGAGGTACATTTTAGGCGACAGGCTAGAAACCTGTCACTACTATAGCGCTAACATATACTTAAAAAATATGCTAGACGTCGCCACATAACGTGAAATAGTCATAATGCTTTCATCTATCTAGTCGTTCGTATGCTCTGTGATTTGGAAATAGAAGCGTGACGTGTATGTGTTTATGTTAAAATGCTAAGGAAACAATAACCACTTCCCTCAACTCCTGTCATGACCATGGGACACTGCATTTTTTTATTTACCTTACTACTAACATCTCGACCTATTTGCACAGAGACGTCCTCTTAAATCGCTAATTAACTTCAACAAAACAAACAAAGACAAATGAATGTTTTGTTCAATAGTAATTAACTCCGTAATTAATTTGCCGCGAACTTTTTCAATTCCTGGTGTTGTTTTTAATTTCAAAGCCCGTAATAAAGCCGATGTAAAGTCCCTGTTAATAGAGAGCCGAATTATAAAACAACAAGACGGCAATCATATAAAAGTAATGGGAGAGTTAGAGCTTTTGAATGGGCTTCAACATTTTTGGGGACCGTCGACTTGGGACGGGTAGTGCCAATGAGGAGATGAAAATATCTCGGGATTTTGCAGGAGTTACATCACAAACGAAATTGAGTTTGGAGTGCTCATGAGTTAGAGTTAGGTTCAAAAATGTAGGATATACCTAAAATATAACATAACATAACATAAAATCACGCCTTTGTTTCCAAATGGGGTAGGCAGAGCACACGAAACGTGAAATAGACATATCCATGATTATGACTATTTCACGCTTCGCAGCCACTTTTAGCATCATTTTGGGTTTTAAAACAGATGTAAGAGGTAGTATAATAGTGACAGGTAGCTAGCCTGTCGCCTAAAGAATACCTAAACCCATTTCCTTAGTCGCCTCCTACGACATCCACGGAAGAAATGGAGAGGTACTATTCTAGACCCGACACCACACGGGTAAACTAAAATATACCTTAACCTATTTCCTTAGTCGTCTTATACCACGTCCACGGAAGAAATGGAGAGGTGTCATAAAAAAAATGTTGCCTCAGTTACTCAAGGATAATCTAATATTCTAAATTGTAAATATTTTTGGGTAGCAAACAATAAAAAAATATATAATGTTTCGATTTACATAATACCTAATATCTGCAAAATGTTAAATACAAAACCAAACCAAAGCGAATAATTTCAAGGCGCTTCTTGACACGTGAACACAGGTCCACTATCCGCTATACATTATACAGTTGAAAGTGTTAACTCTAAAGCAAGACCAGTTGTTCAGCTGAAAAGTTAAATCCTCTGTATGTTCCCAACAACTGGAGCAGGGGTAATGGCTTGCAGTGCAAAACTGCAAATGTTCTGAAGCCAGCGGTACGCGGCTCTAAATGTTTTGTGGTAATTAGCTTTGTTGGAATAACAAGAGAGATCCGCATTTTATCGTCATGCGGGTTAAGAGATTGTCTCTAAAAACTTTATTAGACTAGCTTTAAGAAGTGCGGAATTGGCACACGTATAACACGTATAATTTTATATGTCGAACTTGTGTATGTATGTAAAACTGTTTATTTCACGCTTGTATTCCCAAATGGGGTAGGCAGAGTCCACAAAACAGTATAAAGTCAAAGCCATGACTATTTCACGTTTCCTGGACACTTATGACATGCTTTTAGGTTTTAAGTTAAGAAATAGTGTCAGGTTGCTGGCCTGTCACCTGATCTAAACCTATAAACCTCAGTTGCCTCACACGACACCCACGACGACATCCACGGAAGAAATGGAGAACTATACCCAACACCAAGCGGCAAAATTATAAAACACATTAAAACGGAAGTAAAGCATATCTTTACAATACAAAGGCGAACATATACCTTAAGAGATCTCTTTATCATTCTCAGGGATGTAGGGATTTTGCTATCGAAATTTTTCGTGATGAGACAGGTTAAATACGTTTGTCGTTCTGGAGGTAAACTTCCGGATTGATGCAAGAAGTAGGTACGGCATTTTTTCTCAGTGCTTACCTGAAAAGAAAGAAACAGGTATATAAGAATTAATAGAGAAATAAGAATTGAATTTTAAAAGTACAAGCAAAGTGCAGGACGTGTACCTAATCTCAGCAATAGAGTCCCGATTTCAACCTTTGGGCACGGAAAGTCTTCAAAAGTCACCAATGAGTTACAAATTCTTTAAAACTACTTAAAGTATAGTTCATATAGAATTAGCACAAACAAAAAAATCTGATAAAAAAAAAACCTATGTTCTAAATTCAAAAGTGACAATTACAATTTGTTGACAATATTTCGATGTTTTAATTGTGGGTATTTTGTAGACCTTGCTCAATTTATTTGAAAGTTTTCTGTAATGGAACTCAAAGTGAGAAAACTGATGGCGAACAAATTCACGGAAAATCCTTCATGATCTGGATCAAAGGTAGCTAAGGCACTGAATCTTCACAAAAGTTCAATTTGTAGGGTTATAAAACGGTACCAGGATGCCTTGTCCTTCGATAGGAAGGCACAGGTCAAACGTGAATCTGGTACCAAGGATACAGAACTGAAGAAAAACGTGTTGAAAACTATTTAAAAAACCCAGGCCTCTCTGATTATGACTGATCCCGTAAGTTCAAGAAATGTCGCAGTACTGTGAGACGTATTCGTCTTCGAGCGGGCTACAAGAGCTATCGAGCTATTAAAAAGCCAAATCGTACCATGAAGCAGAACGTACTAGCTAAAAATCGAGCTCGATTGTTGTACGACAAAGTTTTGACCAAATTCAAAGGGTGCTTTTTGATGGACGATGAAACATGTGAAACTTGATTTCAAACAACTACCTGGCTCAAAATTTTACTTGGCTGATGCGAGGGGAAATGTTGACGATAAATACAAGTTCATAAATTTGGAGAAATTTGCAAAAAAACATATGATTTGGCAAGGAATCTGTAGCTGTGGTCTTAAAACCAAGGCCTTCGTGACATCTGGAACTATGATGTTGGATGTTCATATGAAAGAGTGTCTGCAAAAACGTGTTCTGCCCTTCATTCGTAACCACCGGCTTCCTGTTAAGTTTTAGCCAGATTTAGCTAGCTGCCACTACTCCAGGAAGGTATTAGAGTGGTACGAAAATAATAACGTGGATTATGTTCCCCGCAATATGAATCCGCCACATTGCTCCCAGTTTCGCCCAATCGAGAATTATTGGGCAGTTATGAAAAGCAAGTCGAAGAAGAGTGGTAAAATAGTCAAAGACCTTAATTCATTGCGACCCACGTGGAATTAACACATCAAAAATATTGACAAAAACACTGTTCAGAAGATGATAGGAACCATTAAGAGAAGAGTTCGCTGCTATATTAATAACGAAGAAAATGTATTTATTTTTAGTACTCGATGTAAAGTAAAATACATAATCTTTAATACCTATTTCCCTAAATTTAGTTTTATTGAATAGATAAAAAAATGTAGCCAATACATTAGGTACCAATTCTATAATGAACTATACTTTATTAGACTTGCCACATGTATTAAGAGAACAAGCTAACATTAACATAGTGACATAGTTCAGAAGGGCATTGTAAAAACTAAATTTCGCAAATTTTGGAGAAATTCTAGGTTCTGTGAGGTTCATCATCATCAGCCTATATACGTCCCACTGCAGGGCACAGGCCTCCTCTCAGTATGAGAGGGCTTGGGCTATAGTTCCCACGCGGGCCCAGTGCGGATTGGGAACTATTCTGTGAGGTTATTAAGTGGGATATGTAGTCTATTAATAAGATAAGAACATAAACAGGAGGAATACCGCTTCACTGCTTTCGTAGTATACATTTTAAGAAAAAACAACGGCGAAATTCATTTGTCCTCACCAGAGACTTGCTTAAAAGCCACTGCTTGCGAAGTTGCCTCTTTCAACTTGCTAACCCAACATTATATTTACATAGAACTTCTAGTTCTCCTTGTTTAAACAACTAGTGTATAGTATAGCACAGCATACAGCATAGCTATCGACTTGGTCAAAGTACAAATCAATGTGTACACACGACCTTCAAGTAGAGGCAAGAAAAGCATGTGCACTTATTTTTGGCACTTTCACCGTCTCGATATCTTTGTTGCTGACTGTACACTTGTCCGGATCGCTACCAACATCTTACCCGCTAACCCTACCACAAGGCAGCATTTCTCGCACTGTTCTGTTCCGGCGAGAAGAAGAGACAGCTGGAGCAATTACTAAGACATGAGACACACCTCATGCTTCTAAGTTGGCAACGCGTCAGTGGTATTATTCACTCAACTAACAAAATAAACTCATCAACTAGCTCGACGTTGTGTAAAAATTTGACAGCTTGATGTTGACGAGTTTAGTTCGACTTTAGTCTGGCGGTAGTAATCGCTTAACATCAGGTGCCCCACTTGCTCGTGTTCCTGCCTTATGATAAAAGAAAAGATTGCCAGTTTACTCTTCCACAGACACATTAGGCTACAGGCTTGCACTTTACCCCGCCAGGTACTGTTCCTCGCGTCTTACCACTTGTCTGCGTCCCTACACTTTAAAATGTATTGCACTTTTGCTGAAACCTTTGCTCGGTACCGAAGACAAAGCTTTTAGGCGGTCGTGGCTTTAAAATAGACCATTTGCAGTATGCATGCATTTCTAGCACGTTTTAAAACATTTTTGAAGAAGAAAATTCAAATCCCATTAATTTAGTACAGACGGATGTTTTAAACTTTGGTTGGAAGAGCATACATAAATAGATTACATACACATTTCCGCTAGTGTTCCCGCTATGGCGTTGGTTGGTAGCCTAACGCCAAAAACATAGCTTTATCTATTTTCCTTAGTGGCTTCTTATGTCATCCAAGACAGAGATGAAGAGGTGTGATATAAAATCAAAAGTGATGAAAAATATCGTTTCAAGGTAAACTTGCAAATGTGTTTCCGTATAAATTATGGTTTTAACATTATTATCTCCGAATAAAGAGATTATCCGCGATAAGCTCGCGATGAAATTATTCCGCTTGAGGTGAAGTCCGCGAGGCTTACTCTACAAAATCCTTATTTGACTTAGATTTTCTTTAATATGCAAAAAGAAGGAAGAACGTAAAGGTTGTGGGTTTACTTTGGGTCAGAGGCTCTAATACCATGATAAATATTCAAAACTTCTTTATCAGGTGCAGGTTTTTAAATGAAAATTGGTGCTACACTAAGAGGTGAAATAAAATAAGGATACTAAAATTTTATGTGTATAAGTACTAGTTGGCCCGGCGGTCTTGGACCCGCTTTCGCAAGATATATGTTTTCGGAAAATTTCCGGATTCTCACACCATTTCAACCTTCCCTGAACTACGACGAACGTTTCAAATTCAAAATAATCTAAATTGGCCGATCTGAGTTTTAGCGAGACTAAAAAAAGAGCAATTGATTACCTTACCCTATTATATCACACCTGTACTCCCAAATACGGTAGCCTGAGCCCATGAAAAGTTAGTACATAGACAAAACCATGTCTTTTCCCTCCTTAATCCTAGCCACTTCTAGAAAATTTAAAGGTTTTAAGTAAAGAGGTACAATAAACCCTCGAGAAACTTCTGTAATCATCCAACAGAATCTAGTTTTCATTTAATTTAGGTCCGTGCGTCCCGGATAACTTCTCGATCTGTAAACAATTATAATTGGTAGTATGCTCGTAATATGCTTCACGGGCTTTGCCAACTTTAATTACGGCAGCTTTGTGTTGCTGATTCCACTTTAAGTGAGCGGTGGCATGAATAAACAACCTACTTAGTTGTTGGTCTATCAAAGTTAAAGCAAATCGAAATGTGGCTGATGTACCGGATTTCCAGCGTGTATTTCGACACCTCCAACGCAAATGGTCGTAACGCTGTTTTTGGCAAAAACGAGATTTTTTGCTCATTGTACTTATTTTAATCCAAACTACAATTTCCAAAAACAAAAATGTTAATATTTTTGTTATTTACTGAGTTTTATAGTCGCTAAAAGTCGTATCATTTGAACTGTCCCACGCAAACCGTCGCACTACAACATTCGACGATTTGCGCCGTTCTATTGGGCGCGGTCCGACTTATGACAGCAGACTTGCGACGTCGTATCTTGGCAACGGTATACGCTACGAATATCCTGCTTAAACAAATGAAAAAACATAGTTGTGTTTTAAGTTGTTGTAATAACAGGTTCTAATAGTTACTATAAACAAAATAAGAAGTCAGCGAACTGAGAATTTGTTGAAATTAGCTTTAAATGAGTCCTAGACTGGAGAGGTACGAAAAATCGGTCTGATTATTTTTTTTTAATATAAGTTTTATCACAATAATATTTACTGATATAGATTCCTTCTTGCATTTCTGTTTTACTTATAAATGTGTAACTTTACCAAAACTTCTCAAGCTTGTTTTAATGTTCAAATATGATAATTCATCTTACTCCGTGCAAATCGTCGTAACTATGAAGTTACGACTATATGCATGTGTAAAAATCGTAGTTACGACTTTTTACTTCGTTCATTTTTTTAAGTTATAGGTCGTAACTCATACTTACGACCATATGCGTCGCTTTAACATGAATAAACATTTTTGCAAATAGTCGTATTTATAAGATACAACCTTATGCAACATCCAAAATTTAAAATACGACTTTATGATTTTTCATAACTTGCTAAACATAACGAATATTTTAATTTAAAAGTACTTATGTGGTAGTCTTATAAAATACCAATACATCCCTGCGTATTTCATGAATGTGAAAGCCATTTTCTAGTCAGTCTGTACGTTTGTGTATCTGCCACCTTTTCACCCTTTATCAGCTGAACGGATTTCAGCGTGATTTCTTATGGAGAGAATTTGAGTCTCGAGATAGGGCATAGGCATTTTATCCAAAAAACAAATCAAATAGCAAGAAAATGTCAGTTTGCAATTTAGTTTGAGCTCTCAGTTGTATGGTCGCTCATATTAAACAAAAGCTACAATTACTGGTCACTTACTTTCCAAACATATTTTATCTGGTGTAGGTAGCAATAAGCAACAAGTGAATTCTTCGTAAACAAAGTCGTGGCCAATATATTATATATAGTTAACAACCAAAAGTTTATCCCTTTACCGTGATAAATGGCCTAATACCGAACATTATAAATACAAAATATTTCAAGAAGGTCCTTATAGTAAAGATGGCAGAGATACTGATAATAATTCTCAGTTCCAGTTGAGGTCTTGTCTTATAAATCATCAACTTCGACATCCACGCTTAGCGGAAACCTCATTGAACGTAGAAATTTTGAAGAATCGATTGACCGGGAAGTATAGGTGTTACTGAAAGCAATGCATTTACCTATACCATGTACTTTTTTTTCGACATCAGTGCAAAATAAAAACCAGAAAGAAACTTTAGATTCTAAACTAGGTGTAAGGGGCTTACGGCTTAGGCAAATCACAGTTTTAACAAGTACAAGCTAGACTCTGGCGTAACACCAACTTTGTCCCCGTGCAATGACTTTTTTTTTAATTGAAATCAGCACTTGTTTGACTCAATGTTGATTAAGTCTCGTGCTCGTTCACCTTATACTAATAGTGAATTTAGTTCGCCATTTTAGTTCAGTAGACTTTGCACAGCAACACAAAGCGAGACTACACGCGCGCATGTTAAACTAAGTACCTGTACTTTTCTGACGTTTCTAGTTACACGGTGACAGATATAGTCTATCTCGCAGTATCTCTACCCCCGCTTTGCTGTGATAAGCAGGTATTTGTCTATCAATTGACTCCATGCTAGTTAACAGAAGGAGCCAAGAACAGAGAATAAAGTATTTGAGAATCCTAAGTAAGTAAACTCATTTAAGCATAAAACTATCCTGAGATTCACTCATAGTTAAGTAAAATGGGTCTTACCAACATCTTTATATAGAGATTATACATATAAAAACAATTCGAACCAATTCGTGACCCAAAATCTGGAGCTACGTGTCAAGGGGGTGGTAGACACGCACTAGCATAAAATAATTAAACTGAAATGGAGTTAGTAGAGCCAGGAAAATTGTAAAACCTTGTTTAGCCACTAGCCGAATCCAAATTTAAATGGTTGAGATACAACAGGTATCCTTATACATCGCGGAAAGTTTTAATACGCAAAAAAAACATAAAATATAATTTTCTCCTTTATGATGATTCAAATGTATCCAATAAAACAGTAATAAGCAATACGATGTACTTAACAACCCTTTCGATAGAAGAAAGGATGGCCCAAACTACATTGTCAAAATGATTTCATCGGATTGACGTAGAGGAGTTAGAGTCAATATTAAAGATGATAAAATAACGCAAGGTGCAATAAGGAACTTGAATATCATAAAATAAGTGGTAATATCACTTTGTCCGCAAAAACTGTCCTATTCTTTATTTGGATAGCAATCGTATTTCGTTCTATAGTGAGTGGTGTATAGCTGAAAATGTAACAAAAAGAGCAAAGACTTATAGAAACAGTATTGGAAAAATGTAAACAAAAATGTTTACATTTAATTTCATGTGCCTATGAGCAACATTTGTAATCATGTGTACTATACAATTAAGAATAATATAACCGAAGGGGGAAATCAATATTAGGATAAGAAGACTATACCAAAACAAGAATAAAAACAAGCAAGATACCACAAAAAGTGAAATTAAAATAGTAACAGCCTGTTTTGATTTTTAAATGATTTTGAATTGTCCACATGGTAATGTTAACCTCTTTTATTACAAATAAACAATCATCCATAATTTCAGTTCTTCATGTAGTTAGTAAATATGCATTGTGTTATATGTGGCCTGTAACTAACAGTGATCAGGAACATGTAAAATAGCTAGATTTTTGAGCAAAATTTATCGAATACAAAGTAAAATACAAGGCCAAAGAATTTAGATTTTTAAATAAGTTTAAAATATTAATTTATTATCGACAAATTTACTTTTCACTTACAAAATTATCTTTGTTACGACGTTTCAAGTGAACCTTTTTGGTAACATGTCTGTAGTATATAGTCGTATATCAAACATACGACCATATACAAACTGTTTATGTGAGCCTTTTCTAACGTAAAAAGTCGTAACATAATGATACGACCTTTAGACAAAAAGTATAAAGTCGTAACTTCAGATTTTGTGAAATTTTATCGAAATAATAATTTATATTGCAATAAATATATATATATCCTGTTACTTAAACCACTGCAACTAGGTTGAAGCAAAAATTTAATCGGTAAGTGTCATATAACTTGCAAAATACACAAAAGAATTTTAAAAATGCTCTCCTGAAAAATCACGAATTTAGCGTTACGACCTTTTGCGTTGGAGGTGTCGATTTACGTTCGAATAATACAGTCTGAAAATAGCAATTAGTAACTTACAATTTTCTAAGAGGCGAGCGAATGAAAGAATTAAAAATGTAACACAGTGCAGATGTCTCGAGCTAGAAATTTATCTTTTGCGAGATATTAACTTCATAGTAAGTTGTCTGAACATTTTCAAGAAACAGCGTGGACAGAGTTGCGCGTAGAACCAGTGTTAAGTAAACTGAGTTAAGTTTAAATGAAACAGTTTGTTTTTACTGTAGTCTCTGCTTGATGAACTGAGGTTCTAGAACACCGTTTATCCTGCGTGGTTATGCAAAACCCCCGCCCATCCCATCTCAATGTTACTTAAACAAAGATTCCATAACATTTTACTACAAACAACGCGCGGGCGTAAAGCACATAGTTTGAATTTTATTACAAAACCTTTTATACGGATACAGATAAAACATTTTTGCGAGAAAATCCCCTTTGATAGACGTTGTTTATTCTGAAAGGGCTGCCCTATCCGTGGTAATAAGATTCACTAGAGGGCGTTGTTATTTAATTTCAAGTGTGCTTATATACCTTCATTTGCTGTCCTTTTGTCGGGAATGAAAGCTTGAAATAATGTTGTTCATCGCTTTGATAAGCAATGTACTTCGCACATTTTGGTTGAAAGGGGAAAGGTCAGGGAACAGCGAAATGAAAGTGAAGACGCGACAGATTTATCGGCTCCGTTGTTACCAAGAATTTTGTGAACTCGGTGTAAACGGTTTGCATGGAATTGTTCTCTGCGCGTCTAGAAGTAAAAGTAACTTATACTACATAGGTACATCAAGCCTGTATTCCACAATAGGGTAGGCGTAGCGTTTGAAAGGTCTTATAGATAACTATTTCTCGCATCGTTGCCACTTTTAGCTATTTTTAAGAACTAAGGTAGATGAAAGAAGTAAAATAGTGTAAGGGTGCTAGCCTATCATTTAAAATATACCTTAATCTGTTTTCCGTGGTCGCCTTAAATAAGACATCCACTGAAGATATGGAAAAGTATTACATATTATACACCCGATACTATACAGAGAATTACAGATCAGTTGGATATGGATTTTCTTTTTCTATAGGTTTGTATCTTGCATTTTACTCGAATAAAAATAATATTGTGTCTCACCACGCGGGCCCGTTGATCCTCTACCATTGTGATTTGAACTTGGTGATTTAGAACAGCAAAGCGCAAGTAGAGATGGGCGCGAGATAGACTATACCCGTCACTGTCTAATTAGAGACGTAAGACCGCTATTTACCAGGTAGTCTAAATCACGCATGCTGCTTTACTAAGCCTGCTGTTGCTGTTTGTGTTACAGATCTCGTAACTTTCCTCCCACTCCGAAATCCAGCATCCTGAATATCTGGATAAATTCAAGAGTGAATTCACTGTTACTTTATACTCGAGTAAAGTAAAAAAACTCGTCCCGTTTATCTAAAGTTCCTGAAACGTCTTCACTTAACTGATGCCGAAACATCGCGAAGCGCGTGAAAGTTGCTAAGTATTCCCAACGCCGTTTAATTTGCTTCTTCGCAATGAGCTCCGGATACTTTGCCGATATTTTTGTTTCAAAGAGTTAAAAAGTTACAACTTGATTTCTTATTATTAGTTGCTCCTTGGTGCCCACCAGCCCGTACTCCGGTATTTACTTTTAAAATAAATAACTAAGCATCGAAAATACAGGCGATGGAAATTACTTTGAATATTATTGATGGAACATGTTACTGAAAGAAGTCATTATTTTAATTAAAACAACAATTGAAACTGAATTGAACTTTATAGACAATTACATGATTGAATTGAACCCTCTTCTCAGTTTAAATTGTTCCTACTTCACTTTAAATTTAAAGCTTCGTTTGTAATGAATCGAACCTTTTTTTCTAGATTGATTTTCAGTATTTTTCACGCCTGTAATAACAAAAAATATACCTAATGTCATAAAAAGAGTAGGAGTAGCATTCTTTCTGCCTTATAAAAGCTTTACTCGCATGCTGTTACTTAATCGACCAATTTAAAAAATGTCCAAAATCTCGGCCCCCACTTTCACGCCAATCGGCAAAGAGCACAACAATATCGAATGTGACACATCTGTAAAGGCAATTCAATATTAAGGTATAATTTGGGACACCAAGTGAGTTATTCACTCGTAAAATGGCACTGAAGTGTCCAATAAAGCTAACAATTACATCCAAGATTGAGCAATAAAATAAACTGTGATGTGAGGCGCAGATGTTCTTTTTTGAATTCATAGCAGATTCTTGAATACACACGTTATTACTTTATTTGGTGGTCCACATAAAGCATCGGTCAATCACCTAGGACTTGTGTTTGTACCTCAGTGGGTTCTAGATCTAAAATGGTTTTCTTTGCATGTGTTTGTAACCTTGCTGCAAGGCCAATCACAATTATGGATTGCTAAGATTTTTATTGTAGAATAGTTTTTGTTTTCATCTTAGGGCTATATTTCACCGGGACACCACGGCGGCGCAACCAGTCGTCGGCTACCAACAAAATGTATACAGCTCTATAGGGAGTTACTCACCTTGTGTCCGTTAGTTGCGCAATCATAATATATCATACATTTTGTTGGTAGCCGACGACTGGTTGCGCCGCCGTGGTGTCCCGGTGAAATATAGCCCTTAGACAGACGGGTCATCTTATTTTCATGTAGCAAGATTGAGGTCTGGCTGTATAGGTATTTTATGTAAAAACTATCAACGTACCTACTTATTACAATTATTTTTTTTAAGGAACTTAGGTACATATTTAAATTTAATTTCATCAGCAAAATAGCCAAGTTGCCCGAACTTATTTTACTTGTTTGCCTAAGGCTGTTTGAAGAATAAGACAGAAATTGTTATGTTCTTATTCCAAAATTATTTTGTAATTTATTAACTAGAAATAGAACATAATTTGTGTTTTGTAATAGTAGGTAAGTACACTAATTATTGTCTTCTGGTAATCAAAAAATAATAGTAAAATGAGTGAGAATCACGAAAGTTTAAAACATTCACATGCAATGAAATTAGATAATTTTCATAAAAAGTTAAATGGAGCCCAACCCAATTTCATTGCTCGTAAGTGTAGTTATACAGCCAGCAGCTGTCAATTAGCAGTGAAGAAGATGAATTAAGACAACATAATAAAGTAGAGATTGCTCCTCTTGATAAATTCGGCATTTTCCGTCATTGATTGAATAGTTGTAATTGCTTGTTCGTTCGTTTTAGTTTTATTACATACATGGTTCTACTTACAATTGAAACTTTTTTGTGAAAGTATTGTTATAATAGTAGGTAGTGTAATATTCTTACTATTTCAAAGAATTTAGCTAATTGTTTTACACAAAAAATTTAAAGTTTATACTCTACTTTTATATGAAACAGTTTTTGTTTCTAAGTCAACTTGTGTAAAAACTACAAGCCGTGTTCCAAAATAAGGTAGAAACTAAAGAACATCCCAAACTTTACATTGATGAAATCATGACTATTTCATGTTACGTTGCCGTTTTTACACATTCTTAGATTCAGAAACGATTGAAAGAGGTACATAAGTGTAAAGTTGCTAGCTTGTCCTCGTCTAAAGCACAACTAAACTTATATCCTTAGTAACTTCTTACGATGTTCACGGATGAAATACAGAAGTGTTATTCTAAACCTGACTTCACAGTGAGAAAATGTTGCGTTAACTATTCGTTTCTATACGTAGTACAAACTAGAGTCCGACCGAAGTTTCGGTTTCGGTTTCGGTTTCGGCCGAGTTTCGGCCAAAATTCCAGTTTCGGCCGCAGTTTCGGTTTCGGCCAAAATTGGCCGAAACTTTTGCCGAAACCGAAACTAATTTCGGAAGTTGTCGAGCACGTTCACCTAACATCGTCTCGCGCGGCAACGCTTTGTAGACGCTAGTGGCTCAGTTCAGGAATTGCCGTGCGCCGTTTTTATAGCTCTGTAGCAACATAACTTAGTTAGTGTGTAATCGCCCGACACAAAAATTCTTTAGTTAGAGATTATATTTCGATGGCACTGGGTTATTGTAAGATTTTGTTTCATTTCTGTGCTTTAATTATTTATTATAGTTAAATACTAAGACATTAACTTTATTACAAATGTTTACAAAATTTGTTATCAAATCAAATTACGTACTTAGGTAGGTACAGTCGGCCAAGAAATTGGTCTACCCCCATCAGAACGATGTTCATTTGAACTTCACGAAACAACAAGGTCGATTTCCCATTGCCATAATGTTATTGACAGTGACAATAGCTCCCTTATCATTATTGTATTGCCGTCGCGTCAAGTGGTCATGTCAACCTTAGTGACAATTTGATCTTACAGAAAATTTTGTCAAAAGTGGTAGACCACTTTCTTGGTCGACCGTACATGTAAAAAATAGATAACAAATGAAAAAGACGAAGAGTTTAAGTTGTTACATTGCCTACTTTGTTAGGGTTCAGTAGCCAAATGGTAAAAAAAAGAAACTCTTAGAGATTCGCCATTGTCTGTCTGTCTATCTGTCCGTCCGTAGGTCACAGCCACTTTTTTCCGAAACTGTAAGAACTGCACTTTTAAAACTTGTTAAGTTGATGTATTCTGTGAACTGCATTGAGATTTTCGCACAAAATTAGAATAAAAAACAATAGGTACATTTTCGAGAGACCTCATATACTGAAACTGGAAAAAATATTCTTCATGAAACCTATACGTGCATCTAGATAGATCTTCAAAAATTATATCAAGGTTTTTATTTTTATTTTTCTTAATAGTTTGCGCGAGAGACACTTCCAAAGTCCCGTGCTCTCGCTAACTTCTAAAATAAGGGTATGAAAAAACTAAAAAAAAATGTGAAGTACATTTTACCATGCAAACTTCCATCAAAAATTTATTTGAAATAGATCTAGTAAGTAGCTTTAAACTCAATTCGCCTTTAATTCACCTACCTACTCAATGGTGCGGAACCCTTCGTGCGCGAGTCCGACTCGCACTTGGCTTTTTTTTCTTTTCTTTTAAACTTTTAATATATTGTTTCAATTTGGTGTCATAATTAATGCAGGATAATCGGTAAAATGCACCAAATCTCAGTATTTTATGGAATTTTATACTTGACCACGTGAGTTTCGGTTTCGGTTTCGGTTTCGGCCGAAACTGAAGCCACGGCCGAACATTCGGTTTCGGTTTCGGTTTCGGCCGCAAAACCAGTTTCGGTCGGACTCTAGTACAAACATGTCTGGAATTGGGAACATGTAAGCTAGGTAGTATTCAAAAGCCTTCCGCCGCGCGCCCTGTCGGCGGAGCTACCTGAATACACTCGTACCTGACTTAGCACAAAGAGCGACCTTTTGAAAGTTTTTCCATGTAACTGCCTAAGCGCTCACTGATCCATGGCTTCGATAAAATATTAGAATTCCGTTCCACTAATACTTTTCTCGTTTTCAATTCGAATTCGAAGTAAGAGAATGTCCCGGGGGATTGGACGAATTAAATTCCATTGTTTTTGGACGTTCCTGGAGATAATCTGAGTGTAATTAAAAAGTGGAAGGACTGATATTGACAAGGGGGGAATCAATGGCTCAACTTTGGACGGGGATTATGATTTATTTTATTACTTTTTGGAGGCTTTGCATAAGCCACCGGAAATATATGCCGCGTTACTTCGGTCGCATCCATTCCTGTCTTTTCGGATCCTGGTAAAACATTTGTGAAAAGCCACGTAGAGTCACCGTCCCGTTATATCCCAACATTTGGAAGCCAAGCGAAGGATTGCGTCCCATGTCCTTAGGATTTATGGGCACAACCACAGCCGTCATAAAGGAAATCCAACACATTTGCCCTGCACCTACCTACGTGGATGGGGAATAAAAACACAATAAAACGTGCACGGCCTGATAATAAACTCGTTGGTTCGCAACACAATTGTTTATTTCGCAATTTGTTTTTAGGGTCAACAGTAATGCCCGCTCCAAGACATGCTCGCGGGAAGATGTTGAAAATGTACAATGGGAAATTGTGTTTACTCCTTTTAGGAGTCCCGTTACAGTTGAAGGTACACGCGACGGTAATAACTTCGTACTTCGGCTTTCAGACGCAGTTTAAACTTCAGCGGTTTGGGCTCATATTTATAAATGAAACGGGACTTTATCGCGCCGGAACAAGTTTTATTTACCTCAACGTTTCAGTCCTTTTATAACGATCGTGAACACGATTTAACTTTTTTAATCCACGTAGTGACCTCATTTTGGTTTTTCTGTGTCATGCTCTAATTTTCTAAGCTTTGCCATTATTGTATTGGTTTTAAATGATGGTTTAGGCAGCACGCGTAATTGTGCTGCACTTGGACACTTGGGTTGTAAGGCCGATACCAACAGGACCAATTATTGCGACCGTATAGTCAGCAAATAATGTAATTTCCAAACTAACTATCATTGGAACTGTTGGTACACATATATATATGTATTTCCTGAAAGCTAAACTCCCGATTAATTTGATTCCAATTTAACATCCTAAATCAAAAACCACCGTTTCGTTTCAGGTACACCGTCAACAGGTTGCGTACGTGTTGCCATGGCAACGCAGCGAACCCCTTCCAGAGTATCAAATTTAAACTCTGATATGATAATTCATTTTTGGGCGCGACGCCCCGGTACGAGAAATTAATATTTAAAAATTCCAAAACAACGTAAATCTCAACAATGTATGGGCAAAGTTAATATTGGTACGCTGTCACCTCAGAATGATCAACTACGAACAACTTTGTTGTTTTAAATAAAGGTTTTAGGGAACGGGACGATGGAACTTTTGACAGAGGTAACCGACCGCGTTTTCATCGGGAACCACTCTGGAACTTTGTTGCTTGTTTGGAATTCGAACTGATTCAAAATTTGGAACGATGTGAAAAGAATATAAATTTATCTCGTTAAAAGGAAAGTGCCAAGTACTTGACCAGGTACCGGTCCAGCAAATAATCGTTTGTTACAAGTAGTCTTTTAAAACTTTTCAGATTGTTTTTAAACGCCGACGCATAAGGAGGGTGTTATATGTAGGTTTCATTTGTCATATCTTTCGAGCGGGTGGACCGAAACCGAACGAGCTTTTTACGTGAAAGCTAATTTTTTCAAAGTAGTGTTAAGATAGGTTTTAAAAGAAAAATACTGAACAGCTAATTTATGAGACTCTTCTTTAAAATTATATTTCGATGTTAACACACCAAGTGATACTTGCATCAACTATACAGTTGTCGCAGCCAAGCTACGTCAGGCAAACGATGTCATAATCGCGAACACGCCTTACCAGCCCGTAAACAATACGCTGTCGGCACGTTACTCACTAGGGTTGCCAGCACAAAGCTTGTGAAGCCGTGGGTATTTCTTCTAGGAGCCACTTAGGCCCAGCGCAGATGACAGACTTTTCGTGCGCTCGAGTCTTGGACGCACAAAAAGTTTGCGTGGGTTGTATGCATTGTGCGCCGGACTTTTTGCGCGTCGTGTGCGTTACTGCATATAATTCCATTGGTTCTATTTTCACAGACTAAAAAGTCCGTCGCGAATAGTCTGTGATCTGCGCAGGGCCTTACGGTGTATAGAACCTAACGATTCAATCTACTCACGGTTTACCTTACAAGAGATAGAAAAGTGACATCTACGAGCGTTCAATAATTTTCCTATGCCTAGTAATAAAAACTGTCGATAGGTTTACCATTGTGAAGGGCAGTTACAGTGTAGCATTGTCGGAAGCCTAGATTTTACTATTACTTAATCAAGATTTATCACTAAGCCACACGTGGTTATAAGATGACACGTTGCGCTCACTCACAGCTGCTGCAGTAGCGTTGAAATGTAAAGTTAGATGTCCGATAGTGTGGAAAAATCGGCACTTCAGTACTAAAAAATTAGGTAATTTAGAATAATTATGCTTTGGCGCTAATTAAGGACTAAGGGTCATTTGATTTTCAGCGTCGCTCTTAAAATAAAAATTAAGGATTAAGACAATGCTGCAAGTTACACTGCAGAAGATCTATAGAATAGATTCTTATAACCTGACATTCACATTTTTGGAAAGTGGTTAGAATTTTGGACATATTGATTAGACGATTTGGACGCATAGTTTGAGTTTGCATGGTGGCCCTATCTGCAGACGTAGACTTCAAACGGCAGGGTACGTAGGGGAATTTCGCATTGTTCTCGCTCAAGCTAGCTCCTTTGCGTTCTACGTCTAGACTGTCTAGAGTCATTGAGGATAGAACCTATAGAGTACTAATGTCATCTTGGTTGTTCGGAAATTATTCCGCAAAACAATTGAAGTGATCGCTGTGCTCTTATCGGCCGGTCCAAGATCGCGCGTAACGCTAGTGCCTTTTTCTCTACGGTTATTGGCTCTGTACAGTTTCTGTGACAGGTTGCGAACATTGTTTCTCTATAGGTTCTATCCTCTATGTCTAGAGTATACCTACGCCATTTTTAAACCGTATGAAGCTTCATGAAATACAAATAATAGGTACAATATGACCGTGTCACCAAACGGAATCACCAAAGACTTTAAATAAGTTTTTCTCCTCCTTGTACTATCAAACAAATTGATTTGCAACTCACTACAGAACCGCATTTATAGCAATAGCAAATGTCACAGTGACATGGGATTGCTCGACAAAAGGAATATTTATTACGTTCATTGTGACAATGTCCTATGTTGGACCGGAAATCAAATGGTTCGACTGTGGATCATATTTATAATTTACTCTTCTGTTGTATTTTTTTAATATGCCGGTCCAACATTTTCATCTAACCTTGTTCCCACGATATTGATAGAGCGAGGCAATGTTTTGTCTACGCAAGCTCGTTGTGTCTCTCCGTGCGTAAAGTTAAAGGAGCGAAGGAGCATATTCACGATCCATGCGTCAGGGAAAAAGGAAATTTGAAAATGGATTCGTCGCCATTTTCGTTGATAGTCAATAAAGCCAGTTGTTAGCGCTTTATTGTTTGGAAGTATCGTGCTTGGGAGAAAACTTCATTTTCTTGCGGAGAAGGCGTGATGGTATAATTCCCAGAAATATAACACCGGGACGTGTTGCGCGTGGAGCCAGAGCGGGCGGTATCCCGCTACGATCGCGAATGGCTGTGGGTTCAAAGAATAATTGGCTCCTTTGTGCAGCTAGCCTTGGATGTTTCCATCAATATTTCAATCTCGCTTCAATCCCAGCACGCTTTTGTTTTCATTTATCGAAACGGAACATAAACAACACGGACCGGACCGCAATCTAAACAACATCCGAACTAGATGATTAATATCCGCGAACACTTTCACAACTCCAAACAGCCTTCCGAATATCTTTAATTTCACTCTTTCCAACCGTTTAATGTTTTTGCGAACTCACAATAAAAGGCCAAGGTCGAAAAAGTCTGGAAGCCCTTTTCATTCGATAAAGAGACAATAGAAAATCTTCGCTGAAAAACTTAGGCCAAAGTTTTGATAAAAACAGTCGTCCTTTAGAAAAGTTGCCACTAAGTTTCCCGAAGCAGATGTTACTAGAATTGTTCGTTTCTTGTGTCTACATAAATCTTATAAAACGTGACAACAAGCTTCACAGAGATATAATTCATGTCGGTAGCGTGTCATTTGCTAGCTGGTATTCGAATACCTTGCAGAATGCGGCAGCGTACGCTTCATAAGCGGAGGCTGGAGGCATTTCAAGTTCACGCGCGCATGAAATTCAACAACTCGCAAACAGTACAAATTCTCGAGGACCGACGGCGTGTCTGTACATTTGGCCGTGGTGCGCACGTGCCCCAACCTTTAGCATTTACTGCGTCCGTGAGGAGGCAATCCCACAGGGCGGCTCTCGTGTAGCAGTCGCGGACTCCGCTCGGTTTATGGCCCGCCTCGACCCTAACAAGATTCCCGCCGCTCGTTACACCAATTTATTACGCCCTTACAAGGGATTTATACTTTTTTGTGGTAGTTTCGCCCACTAGCGCCGTCCGCGCCTGGAGGACACTACTTACGCATACACGAGAGTGGCTCATTTCGCCGGCCCCAGATGGCGAGTATTGCCCCAAATGACGTAATGAGCAGACGCTACGATCCTGCATCGGACTCCTGACTCGGTTTATTTGGAGATACGCCCGAGCTTCGTACTATCGAGATGTTAATCTGGGAACTAAGATCCGTATATCCCAATTAATTGTACCGTTCTGAAGGAGGTTTGCATTTTGTTTTACATTATGTTTTCTTGTTTTAATGATATGGACTAAATTCCTTTTCTAATTCGCAAAGTACTGAAGCTAGCTAAAATAAAGTAGGTACACCTGCGTTGGTCCTTCCCTCCGTTGATTGTTAGGCGACAGGCTAGCTACATGTCACTATTTTACCTGCCAGCTTAAGACCTAAAACATGTGCTAGAAGTGACCACGAAACGTAAAATAGTCATGGTTTTGTCTGTGCACCGTTTTGTATGCTCTGCCTATCCCGTTCAGGAGTACAGACGTGATGTGCGTATCAAATTGGAACGAAATCGATTAAGAACGATAAAAAACTTCGAAATCAATTCCCATTAAGTCTTACAGGTACCGACGCGTCTTACTGTAAAACCTCAAACGTTTTGCTATTTAATGTTAATAATGTCAAAACGTATATTTTCATGTTTAAGTTAAGAAGTAGCTCAAAAGGTTTGCGACATGGCCGACCTGAAATTCCGTGCGACGACTTAGTTTTAAGCAAGTCTCGTGTTCCTGAAAACTTAATAAAATTACAAAATTCATTTTCAAGTATAAGCGATGCTCCTCTCAACGGCACTTAAGCTGCCAGTTTTAGGAATTGCTTTCACTTTTGCTTAACATATTGAAAACCAGATTTTTATTCCAAAGGAGTAGGTACCATAGCCTAATAAAGTAAGGTTAATTAAGGTAAGAATCTCGGAACTCGAGATACCCAGCTGGAAGTTCTGTAAATACTTGCATATTGAGGCCCTAAAAGTTGTCTCAAAACCTACATATTCTAGGGTGTGTGCAACTATTAAATTTCAAGGTCAAAAGTCACAAAAATCGGTTTTTTTGTGCTTCTTTTGTATATATCTCATTTTCTGTGGGTTTTTGCTATTTGTGTTTCTTATCAATATTGTAGAATACAAAATTCTCTACAAATTTTGCGTCTAATTTTTTTTTTATACGGTGAACCGTTTTCGAGATATAGGTCCGAGAGCGCGCGGTCACAGCATCACTCAAGGTCTTGGGTACTTCGATGGCCAAAACGACACAGATAATTGTAAAACTTCAAAAGCTGCAGAAGTTGATGGTCGGGGGCACGGCCGTGCTCCCACCAAGTCGAGCGCGAAGCAAGCACTGCCGTACCATCCTTTACTGGATCCATTTCGCCGCGTTTTCAGGCATCTATTTGAGCACTTCTGGATAAGACCAGAACGCTGAAAATTTTGTCATCTAGTAAGCTATAATTACATACTTAAAATCCAAAATTTCAAGTCAGCAGTTCATTTAGTTCCGAAGTTAAACGAAAGCAAAGTTTCGCATTTTCGACACTCACTCACTCACTCATGATCATCAAAATAGAACTAGTACCTACTTCCCATAAACTCAAAAAGCTGAAATTTGGTACAGAATTAGGGATTAATGACTACATAAAGGGAAAAATATAAAAATTGGGATAATTGAAGATGGAGTACCTGGTGACCCTGATTAGAAAGCACTAGAGCCCAACCAAACTACTGTCGAAATCGACATACCTCCTTTACAAAAAATATTCAACTTAGTGGATCACCTCATTTTACGTCAAAAATCGAAAACCAGCTGTTCTGGTACATAGAAAAAAAATCAACTATAATTGCAAAAACCCAGCGTAGAGGGACACATCTTCTAATTTACGCCAAAAAACGAAGACAGTCAGCAGCCAACCCAAAGCCACATTGATTTAATTAATCAAATATTTATAATCATTGATCTATCGATAGTTCATCAAGTATATAATGGCGCGTTTTCAATCGGAGACCGGTCGACCTAAAGTGATGTTATGACCGTGCGCTCTCCGCCCTCTATCTCAAAATCGGTTCACCGTATAAAAAAAAAAAAATACAAAACTTGTAGAGAATTTTGTATTCTACAATATTGATAACGAATACAAATAGCAAAAATCCACAGGAAATGAGATATTTACAAAAGAAGCGCAAAAAACCGATTTTTGTGACTTTTGACCTTGAAATTTAATAGTTGCTCACATCCTAGAATATGTAGGTTTTGAGACAACTTTTAGGGCCTCAATATGCAAATATTTACAAAACTTCCAGCTGGGTATCTCGAATTCCAAGGTGATTTCCTAACCTTATTAGACTACCAGTAACCGTGGATACTAAGAGAGCGAGTACCTATTAAATTGACAACAGTACTTAATACAATTACGCCTGTCTGGTGTCGCTTTAGAATAACAGATCTCCATTGAGAAATAGAGTTAATGAGAGATCATGGATATCGTAAAAAGTGATTAAGATTAAGTGGTTATGATATAATTTAGGAGACAATCTAGCAAGCTGTCACTGTAATACCTCTGAACTAAAAACCTGAAAAAAATGATATTTGACTGTGACTATAAGACGTGAAGAAGGTAACCGTGGTACGTATTGCCTGTGTCATGTTTCATGTGCTCTACCAACCCCAATTACGAATACAGGCGTGACGATGCATGTGTTTACGTAATACAATTTACGTAGTGTCAAATTTATCCGCTACTAGGTTTCAATTGACCGAGTAAATCACGCCCTATTATGTCGTAACGCAACTTAATTAGGGCGAGACAAGCCACTCCCAAGCTTTATTTATCTTATTAACGATATAACACAATTATGGAGGAATCGGCCGCTCACCATCAAATTACTTCCACAATGTATCCTTATTTGGGAATCCATCTCCATTCATAAGCCGCGGAAGTATTAGCCGACGGAATTTTTCTCATTCACTCGAATAACACCCCACTTTCACGAATAAGCCGTAATTCCGCAGAGAACGCCCCGGGATTATGTGCATCCAAATATTTTATTTATGGAAAAGATTAGGTCTGAACTGAAAATTTCTTTTTCATGTACGGATACGGCTTTGTAAATTTGCAGGTTCAAGCCGCGCAAACACAGGCTCGCTCGACTCAACCTAATTTGGGATTTAACCCTTCAGTGCGACGTCTATACGTATAGTGCGTGTGTAATCCTTACGCCGAAAGCGTAAGTTGTCTTCAACATTCCAAATTGAGTTAAGACAAATTACGCTTGTTTGTACAAGATAATCATGATACATTTTCGAGGTTCATGTCACTTGTTTACGTGTTGAGACGTTACTCAACGATAATTGTATGATTTATGTGATAATTATCTCAAGTAAAACCCATTATTGCAACATGTTCGCTAAATTCGTTAATTATCATAATCTGTGACTAACCCCCGTGTGGTGGCGGGTTAGAATTGCAGCTGTCCTTTTATTCCGTGGATGATAAATATGAGGCGACTAACGGAAAGGTATGCTTGGGTGACAGACCAACAACCTGTCACTGATATACCTCCTTTAGCTTTCAAGCTCCGCCAGCGCATTGACAGCGCAAGCGGGGCGGCGCTGTGCAGTGGCGTCACAGTATCGGTTGTAATATTCGTAATCAAACGAAAGAGCGCGAGCTTCGCACCGGCCGGGAAATAAACCTATGGCGCATATTTCCTGAAAAATTCTCGGTGTTTTTCTTCACTCGACAGTTCACAATTCGAATGAATTTCTGAATAAGTGTCCACGCCACTTAAGAGGTCAACAGGCAACTAAAAAAAGTGAGTTGAACACAAAATGCGTTCATAAATCTGTGATTCGTATTCAAGAACGCGTGCGAGCCATCGCGGGCAGCCAGCGTGGCGCGCTGCCAACATCCTGAACTAAAAAACTTTTTCTACTTTATAAACGGATTTTTTATACCCGACTCCTTTTTATTGCAGTTCCGTCTCGGAACTCGGGTCGACAGTGACGCAAGCGTTATAAGGGATGATAAGTTGTTTATATATGTTTGGGTGACAATAATTTTATGTTTATGGCACGGCTATGCTGTAAATTTTCACGGTTATAGTTAATGGAAATCATATTTTGTAACGTAATAGGCAGAAGCTATATTCATCGATAGTCTAGTTTGTGATGCTACACGTAGAGCTTTGCTTACACTTGTAAAGCAGAACCAGATATAAACACTAGAAATTGTTGTGTTTATGTTGGTTTGGCAGATTCTTTTTAAACAATGGAGAATGTTACAAGGTATGCCAAATCGCTTGAAATTTTGTATCAGTAAAGCCTGTATGCATACAAATATACTAGTTTTTGTTGTAGTCAAAAATACCCAGTAGTTTTGATTTTATAGGCATTCAAAGTTTCGAAAAATTCCGAGTCCCGCTAACAGCCACCTGAGCGCTTGTGACGTCATAGCACATATCGCCGCGCGGGCCGCCGCTCGTTTAGAATGAAGTTTAATAGGTTTTGGAGTATTTTGTTGTGTTTTTGTCCGCGTATTAAGTTCAAATAGTCTAATAATAGTAAATATTATTCGATTAATAAAAAGGATGAAGGATTCGAAAAAGGGCAATCGGATAATCTACCTAAAATATATGGATTAAATACTGTTTTAAACTTTCGTGATTCTCACAAATATTTATGAAACGTCGAGAGGTAATTAAAAAATACCGTGATTAAGTCCCGCGTAAACATAAATATATGGATTAGTAATGGTTGCACATTATCTATCAACGAATTCACTGCCGCGAAAATGCAAGAAACAAAAATGCAAAGGCGAGGGAACTTTCCGTGCTACTACATATAATGTACTTAACTGTCATATATTTTACTTAATTAATTTATTTGTATTTATAGTTATAAAATATATAAGGGCATTTATTTTTATGTGATAGGTACATATTTCAGATCGATAAGAGACAGCTATGGCGATGATGCTATTGGTTATGTTATACTGAGTTAGTGAGATCTGTTCTTAGGAACCATGACGTCGATTTTTTTAATTAACTCGATTAATATTTTTTTAACTCTTTTTTTTCCAAGATTATTATTTTTTGTCGATGAAACCATATACAGCGCATCAAAATAAGCATAAAATGTCAGATAAACTTTTTGCTCAGATCAACCAGTGCGGAGATATCTGATCTCAAAGTTCAAGTTTTTTTTCCAAGGCATTTTGTAAGTAGTGGCCCTCGGCGCAGGTTAATCTGAGAGAAAAGTTTATTTGACGTTTTATGCTTATTTTGACGACTTCTTTATGATTACATTAACAAAAAATGAAATTTAGCGAAAAAACAACGTTTTGATTTTTTTTTTTCGAGTCCCGCCACCTACAAATTGCCTTTAAAAAAACTTGAACTTCGAGACCCAATATCTCGGCACTGGTTAATCTGAGACAAAAGTTTATTTGACGTTTTATGCTTATTTTGATGCGTTCTATTCGTTTTTATCGACAGAAAAAATCATTGTAGAAAAAAAAATCGTCGTAATTTTTAAGTCCTGACCCACCTTTTGCTTTACCCCAACCCCAATCTGTGTGACAGTTAATAAAAATTTGGAATGTAATTATGTATTATTAAATCTAAAATCGACGTCATGGTTCCCAAGAACAGATCTTGCTAACTCTCATAGTTTTCGACTTCACCATACTGACCCATTTGGATTGCATTTTGGATATGTAACGTAATATACAGGATATTAAGTACATTACATATAATTATTATTACTTATGTAGGTATTTTCATAAAATATGTGATGACTACACTTACGCCAAAATGGTCTTCACAACAATAAACTGTACCTTTATCTCAAAATGGATCTAACCTCATCATAGCTTTTATCCCTTTCTTTCGCATTTTAACGTCTTTTGGAACTATAAAAAACAACTTTTCCAGCGAAATGATAGTCGTAATTTTACATTTAGGCATAACACATGGTTTTCTAGTATTTCGATTGGACGTTGTTAAAAGTATTTAGGCATTATTTCGAAGGCACGGGCGCGCGACTGCAAGCGGGCTGAGTGAGCCAGACTGAGTGTATGTACAATGACGTCACACCATAACCGGCGGCCCGCGTCGTGCGCTTACAACTTTTTTTACTTCTAAATCGGAAACTAATTGACGTATCGAAGTAATTCTTTCACTAGTATTTTTTATTTTTGACAGAGAATACGGATAGCTAATAATCAAAATTTAGTAACATTCTTCATTTAACCAAAGTATTTTTAAGCGCTGAATATTGTGTTTCAACCATTAAATCCTCTTGCAGGTATTTCTGTTTGATTTACCGGCGCTGCGGGCGCTGAGCGGTCGTTATCACTGTGGTTATTTATTTACTTCGCCAAATAAAAATATGACAACGCGTAACATACTTCACTCGCAGTAGTAACAGTCAATAAATAGACTATCTGTAAATATATTTTACGCCTACAGACTATTGCGAGGCAAAAGTTATATTAACTGCGGCGATAAAAATATTGTGGAATCTTATTTCTTTCTGTAGAATTCCCGACAAAAACCAGCCGTCTCTTGAGGAAATCCATTGCGTACGTCGCATTTGTCTTTCCTCCGCCGTGTTTTATTATTTGCACATGTAAAACAATTTTTCATTCGAGAAACGTCTATAGAAAATCTGTATGAAAACTCGGCCATTATTATACAAGGTAAAAAGGTTTTTCATAAAACAGGATCTCGCAAAGTTGGGATGTTGAGTTTCGTTTACCGGAAATTAGGGTTTTTCAGTGTAGATTGCTCAAAGCGATAACGAGCGGGGTTACTCCGAATAACTTCGAAATGAACGCGAAAATAATTCTAAGCAAAGATCCTGTTTGTTATTATTTTTTATTGAAACGAAGAAAAGTTTTTGATACTTCCTTATAACTGTTTGCATTAATTTCAACAAGAAAGATGGATTTAATGACTTAAAATAAAAAGGGTTAAATAGGGAGCCGCCTTAAGAATAATGAAAACGTGCTAAAGTACGTGTTCCGAGGATTATGGAAAATAAAGACTAATTTGAGTATTTTTTCCAGCGAATAAGATTTTGTTGCTGAATGAATATATATTATTTAGCAGAATAAGGCAGGCTCTATTTATGTATACTTTACACGTAAAACTTCTTTCCGTTCTTTAATGACCGAGATCATATACCAATCAGGAATCACGACATCTAAACGATTTTAAAGAAACATCACTCGTTGTTGACCACTGCCATTGCCCCCTACCATTGTATAAAGTTTCTAAACAAGAAAATAAAAACTCAAGGCAGTGTTAAAGTAGTGAGGAGCTATTAGAAGTTCCGCGACAGTTGGGGACAAAAGCGGCAGTTTCTAAGCTACCACATTTCCTCAGGGCCGACAACATTGTTCAAGTTTCAAGTCTTTAAAACACGACCAATATTGCTGCCAACTGAACGACATTATTACCTTGGTCGTACCCTACAATCGTTTGGCTTTTGTTTTACGAGTATGTTATCTAACCAAAAGTTATAGGTACGTTCTTTACCTTTTAGTTACTTTAGTTATGTTATCCCGTGGGTTGAGTATAACACCTCTCCATTTCTTCCGTGAAAAGAACAATCAGTAATAAAGACGTTTCGTTCCATCTAATAGCTCATAGTGAAATCAATATTGAGTTTAGCTCGACAGGTTTTGAAAAATATGTGCCTGGGGTCCAGTTGGAAGCCTTACAGGATTACAGAAAAACAAACACGTCCGTTGCTTATCACGTATATTCGAGAAGAACGAAATGTACATATCTAAACTTATTAACTACCCACATATATCACACCTCCACCCTTAATTGCTAGTACAACTATTAACTATTTCATAAACACTATTAGCTATACAATAGCAGTGATTCCGCTATAACACGAGTATATTTATTGTGTAACTTAACAATTCAACTTAAAGCTACTTAGGCACTGCTAACAACAAGTAGATACTAGGAATATGTGACCGTCCATGAGAAAAGGGTCCTTATGGCAGTTTCTAGTTACGGAGATATTGGCTGTTTTGTAAAGTCCTTCAAAAT
>BHDV01069675.1:281918-300417 GCA_005406045.1 Adoxophyes honmai | reverse complement strand
TCGACGTATTGCAAATACTGCCCGTCTACCTCTACCTTACGTTTCGTGCTGTTAGTCATCACCTGAGTTTTGGACCTGTTCATTTATTAGTTATGTTTATTAGTCAAATCAAACAAATAGGTACAATCCTTCTAAGGGATTCCATTTAAAATAATATTATGCATCTTCGATTAATTTACAGATGATAATGGAGTTCTACTAAACCTTGGAATGTAATAAGTACTTGTAATTTATTAAATCAATACACCTTCCAGTTAAATAACTAAGTACATTTCCAATATTGCGAGAATCTAACTTAATTAATACCTATTGGGACCGAAGCACTACTAATTCTTGGGTACTCTTAGACTGAGGCAGTTAATTTAATTGAAACCTATGTTGACGATCGCATCTCCAACACTTTTAAGACAATTTATCCTAAATCTGATTTTCTAAAAATGCTGTGTTTGCATTATCATTTTCTTCTAAGTATTTAAGAGCTACTTACCCTCTTGTCGGTTGAGTAACCGCCATATCGCACGTTTTTGGCCAGATGTTGGGCTTCGCCTGGTTAAGATTGGCCTTCCTCGGCCTCTTTTCCCTTCCATCTTTCTTTCCAGTTGGTATAAAAAGAAATTGTGTCGTATTAAGTGTCCTCCTTCCCCTCTTCTACAATGTATAGCCTCCAGTAATGTTCTTTTTTCATCGATCATGTTCTGAAACTCTTCATTTTTACCTCATTTCGGTCCAGCTAATCCTTCCTATCGTCATACAGTACCATAGCTCGCATTAACGTTGTACAAAAATACGTAGGTAATTAAAATCTGTCGCGATAAACCCTCACCCAGGGGTCAGTGTTATCAACGCCGGCATTAATTCTTAAACTTGATCCTACAATGAGTTTCCTCATAACAATTACCCGTAACCCTTTACCGATCTCTAGCATAAGCTGACCTCCCCTGCCCCTCCCATGTATGCAAATGAGGAAGAAATGAGGGGAACATTAGAGCATTTATAGAGGTTCAGCTTGATTGGTCGTTTATGTTTCCAGAAGCTGTTATCGAGATGTGAAGGCCACTGAGTTCGTGCTCGGAATGAAACGTATCCACGGCAATGCCCGTAGTTATGTGGTACGAAGAATTATAAATGTTGGTTTCATATTACACGAACATGATTTAGGGTTTGCCCCCAATAGGCATTCTGAAACGCTATGAGACTCTGTTGCTGTAAATTAATAGTAATTCAAATATGTATTCATTATCCATTATTGGCGCTTACGATTATTACCTAAGAGTATAGGTATTTACGCGCGTTTGTATGTAATGTTGTGTGTGTGGTGTCGGGATAGAATAACACCTCTCCATTTCTTCCGTGGATGTCGTAAGAGGCGACTAAGGAAATAGATTTAGGTATGCTTTAGGTGACAGGGCAGCAATCTGTCACTATTCTACCTCTTCCATCTTAGCTAACCTAAAACTATGCTAGAAGTGGTTGCAAAGCGTGATATAGTCATAATCATAGTTTCGTCTATGTCACGTTTCGTGTGCTCTCCTACCCCATTTGGGATCACAGGCGTGATTGTATGTATTGTATGTATGTATTTAATACAGGGTGGTTGCCGTGTTGGTCTTTCTCGGGCTTTAATCAAGAGAGCTGTTCGCGTACAATGGAATGAGTCTATGAAAATGTTAAATCAAGTAGAAAACTAAATACTTAAATAGAATATTCAATCTAATTTAACTTCTGTAGTTAATGGAATGTCCAAACTTCAAACCCCTTACATTGTCAAGTGGTCCGTACTCTCTCAGAAGTACGCTTAAAAGTAATTCTGTCTAGAGCATGCCCTCCAGAACGCTGTCGTAAAATATAGCATATAACTGTCATGTCAAGACGCAAAGCATATAGACAGGAGAAGGTTTTATCTCTTTAAATAAATTAACATAATCTAAACAGCTTACTAACGAAACTAATTTTAAAGATAAAAAAAAAACTTTTAAGTAAAACGGTTTTATTTTAGTATAATCAATGTATATAAAACCGTTTTACTTAAAAGTTTTTTTTTACTTTTTTTTTCGAGCTTTTAGTTTTTTTTTTAGTTTGATATAGTGCACTGTATTCTCCTTGCAAAGACCTTTCAATTGATACCCATATTGATTTGGTAGATAAGAATTAGGTCATCCGCCATTTTGTAGCGGCGGCCATTTTGAATTTACAATGACAATGAATGTACATTATTGTATTGTCACCACAACTAAAAGCGCATACCGAATTTCAGATCAATCAGTTGACGGAAAGAGGGTGAAATTTCAATTTCTAAATTTGAACCAACAAAGACCAAAGAACAAAGAAAGAATAAAGATTAAAGACTAAAACAAACGGGGTAAGCTAAGTAAAACCGTTTAAAAACACAGGACGCTAACTCACTCACACATAGCCATCGGCGTTAGTTCTTTTGTGTCGTCGGTTATAAATTAATATAAGCATTGACTATACTCCCTATTTATTATGAAACTAAATAACTATGTCGATACTAATTTCTATTTTGTTGTGATTTTTATGTGCACTTTGGTGTGTCAAGTTGTCGCTTTTACTCAACTCATGTCTTTATCGATATTAACACCTGCTGTCGTATCGTAGCGCGTCGCCCAATGAATGAGCCACGATCTGGCCCAAAACGTGTCGAGCTAATCTCGATATAAAGACGTGATTATTTTATTATATTCATGAGTTAGTTCTAGTTACTATTTAGGTAACTTTAATTTGATCTTCCTTTCTATTGTGTACATGGCCGCCTGGGTAGCTGTTTTTAAATGTATTTACATTTAGTTCTTTCTTTATCATTTTACCTGACTGGATTACGTAAGCTTATAATTTATAATGGAATTAAAATTACTGGATATTTGAGTTAAATTGTGAACACTGTAATCCCCTGCTCATTCTGTCTAATCCGGTCTTAGTCAAACTTTTCGAATATTAAACTTGTTACAAGGTAATTTATTTTAACGATATCAAGACTTGTTCCTGGAGTCAATATAGTTATTTTATTTGAAGAATTTGAAGAAAGATATTTAAAAAATACATACCTACATATATGAAAGTTGTATATCTCTAATATTTCATTTAAGATATTCTCTTGTTTTTAATTTCGCTAGCTTTAGCCAGGAAATACTTCTTAACTCTGCCAATTAAAAACTTCCCCGAAAATTTCAATTCCGATTTCCCCAAAAACTCATCGCGCGATTTTAGTGAAGTGTGAAGGTTATGACCCTTTGTTAAAAAAAACCTTGAATGTTGACGCCAAGGAAAAATAAAAATAGTTATCGTTTTTGTCTAACGATTTGTTATACTGGATAACACATTTATTTCACCCGGTTATGCAAGTACTAGGTACAAAACGTTCCTGAAAGGGTGATAATCCGGCACACCTGTCATACCTCCTCGTCCTGTACACCTTTCGTTGTTTAGTTATCTATTAAAAACAGGAACTGTAACAAAAATAATCATAAACGATATCAAAATATAAAATAAAATATGAAATAAAATATGACCGTTAAATTGAAGCGCTTGAAACGCTCGAATGTTTAATAAAAGTAATGGACCTTCTGCCAAAAGTAAAAAGAAGATGTAATTCTAGTAAGCCTGTTAGTTAGATTACGGAAAAATATGAGACACGCGGCTTTTGCCGGATAGCCCAGCGGTTAGAGAACCTGACTGTGAAGACTGACTATGTATAAGTAGGTTTATCCGTTGTCTAGTACCCATAACACAGGCATTAAATTGCCTACTTTGCTTAGATGATTGGTGTAAAAATTGTCCAGTGATATTTAATTATTTATTTTTTTAATTTTGGTTTTTCAAATAATTATACATCGACAACGGTAGTGTAGGTAAAGCTTCAAACTTCTGGAGTGGGACTTGTGACGTCACACCGTGGGTAAAACTGTACCATGTAGTGAAGTCACGCGAAATAAAAAATACATATTTAAAATATATTAGGTTTTAAGGTGGCAGATACAATAGTGACAGGTTGCTAGCCTGGAAGTGGCCACGAAATGTGAAATAAACATCGTTTTGACTATGTAGCGTTTTGTGTGCTCTGCCTACCCCATTTGGGAATACAGGCGTGACTGTATGTATGTATGTATGTATGTTTAAAATTTTTTGGTTATCTATGTGACGGACTATATATTTTTTAGTATCCTACCCTTTTGCCATGAATATTACTAATTTTTAAAAGGAGTCACATGATTCCTAGCATTGTGTAGCACAGAAAAACTAATCTAGGGGCTGCTCTCGTCTCTTCTAGGACCTAATCCTTAGTTAATCTTAATTTGACTCAAGGGCTTTCAAGCGCTTCGAGTGCCGGGTTAAACTTGCCTCTACACTTAACGACATCTACGAGTGCCTCCCATTTAGGCCTTGATTGATTGACAGCTTAAGTTTTATTATAAGTCGTATCCTGAACCCATATTTTATTTTATTGGTAGGGTTGTTTTTCTAAACCAGATTTAGAAAAAAAGGTATTTTTACTAGTAGAACAAGAGATCAGCAAATACTTCCAGGGCTAATACAGATGCCACTCTTAAATTCTTGTTTTAAGTGAGGACCCACTTGGATGGGTTTTGCTAGTTGTAACTCTAAGTGCTATCTGACCCGGGTTACAGTGACACACACACGCTCGTAATCCAAATGGGGTAGGCAGAGCATACGAAACGCCGCATAGACAAATCCAGGGTACTTCATGTTTCTTAGCCACTTCTAGTAATTTTTTTTAAGGATCAACTTACGAGGTACTTTATAATGATAGTTTGCCAGCCTGTCGCCTAAAAAATACCTTAACTTTATATCCTTAGTCGCTTCTTACGAAATCTACGGAAGAAATGGAAAGGTTGTAACCTGTTACTAAGAAGTCTAAACTAAAATGCCAATTCTTTTTTTATTCAAACTGATGAGAATTTCAACAGCAATCACAAATATTATACTCATATTGTAGATATGCCTTGACACCGACATTTTGCTGAGGTTGAATTAAAAGTTAAACAGTTTAAAATACAAAAAACAATTCCATTAAAGTTAAAAGCAGTGTGTTTATGTTTACTTCAGTCACATATTCCCGTGACCTTTCCGAATCGGGAGTTAGAATGCCGCCCACGCGCGTCTCTATTATCCCGACAGGCAGAGGCCACCTTTGCGTTTTTATCAATAATTCAATGCTCCGTCTTTACCATTATATGGCCGTGTAAAGGTAGGCGTCCACAGGTCCGCATCGCACGCATCGGACGCATCGCATTCAATCAGATATTATGGCGATGTGCGATGCGTACGATGCGGACAGGTGGACGCACTTGTATGAGTTTCTATACAAAGAATATTACGATCCGTTGCGTGCGATACGTCCGATGCCTACGATACCGACAAGTGGACGCTTAGCTTAATACGGACCTCTTCAGTTTTGTTGGCTTTTTCCCATTTTCATTATGCATTGTGGGCTAATGTTTATCTTTGAGCTTTGAGGAATCGATTGTTATACAAAGATGCTCAAATTGCTGTAGATATCGAGACGATAGTATAAAAACGGAGTAAGGAAACAAGTCAAACAGCAAAATTCGATTACTATGTCACATCCGACTCAGCTACGCCAATCGTCTAAGGACAATCGAATAACAAACTATTTCTCACAGGCTCTTCGTTCGTCTCTGTTTTTTGCAACTGGACGAAAAGGGACGGAGCAATGAAACGTTAGAGTGTTATTTGTTTGTAAAAGGCAGGTACGTTTCAGCAAGTTGTGTTAGCGTTATTAAGGCTTTATTAGTTTACGCCTAATGACGTCATTGGTAGGGTCACTCGGGTTAGATTTCTACTCGTTTCGGTCCCTACTCTTCAGTTTTGGGTTCCGAGTTAACCCTTTCAGTACATTAACAATGTAATCAGTATAAATCGTCCGATGCTGAACCGTTCTCAGCCCGCTACGGTATAAAGAAGTAGGAAAATGAAAATGAACGAAACAAATGACTGTTGCCAGTAGTGAATTGTACACACTTTAGTTTTTTGTTTCAACTTAATCGTAAGTGGGTACGATAACTGAACAAACTTTACGTAACTAATATACTTTACCAATAGTTGCACATTCGTACAGGAAACAGAACTACCTTTACTTTAACTTTTTTTTACTTTCTTTTTGTGGAATAATTCATGTAAATGCCTTTACCGAAGTAATTTACGAAAGTAATTTCGTGATACACACGAGCTTACAAGGCCGCTGTTAGTAGCTGCCACCTGTTCCAATAAGCGGACAATATACTAAGATTACAAAAGGTCATATTTTCATTCCAGAAATCACCTCAATCTATTCTTTGTTTCCTTACGCGCAAGACATAATTTAGTATTTCAAGGATGTGGTCATAAATGTCTTTTGAAATAGGACGTATTTCATTAGGAAATGTTTGCTCCCGTGATACGATTGCGGGCAATGCTTCTAAGTTCAGTAGGGGAAGTCCAACAACTGCAAATAGTTATTGCAAATAGGTCAACCGAGCTTAAATGATTAGTCGACCTTAACAGTCCCTTCAACCAAGCCGTCGAATGAATTGGTTCAGTTTGTGTTTGTAGTATTAGTATTTGAGATTCTGGGGGAAACGTTACGTCGGCGGTCAGTTAGAAAACAAAAGAAGTGCTTAATACAATTTTATTTACTTATCGGTTCTTATGGGGAACGACGAGTATCGGTATCTGTGTCGTGTAAGTGGACGGTATTAAGTGCCAGAGAGTTTTGACATTAGTCATCGCGTTTTTAAATTTTTCAACAGATTTTAGAACGAAATTGTCTAGTGATATTTATTTGTCGTTGAACTCGAGAGCAGTGAACAGGGTTACCCTAAACTTGGCAAGAATTAAAAAAGTCGTGAATTCGAGCCTTTTACTGGCAAATAAAGTCAAAAATTTTAGTTACGCAAAAAATAAAAAAAGAACATTTTGACAATGTATCTTATTAGATACACTGCCAAGTTAAGGGTTAAGTTCGCGCGTCGTTTTTGAAAAGTGACTATAAAGTGTGATTAGTCACGGTTTTCATTATGTAATGCCTGGGTAGGGAAATACAGGCGTGATGTAAGTACCTATGTATGAGGACATGAAAAAATGCATAAAAGTGAAACATTGTAGGTATTTATTGCAGCTGAAAAAATGTGAAACCGGAATGGAACCTCGAAAATCTGTCACTCCAGTCCGCAGTATCTGACATGAATTTAAAATACGGGGTGTAACTAAAAAATACCCGATGATGCATCGCCAGTCGCTGACGAGAGCATCGGACGCGTAACAGGGAACCCCGCATACGTATAAATTTTGCGGGCAAATTGTGAGAATTCCTATTGTGTGCTTGTGTGACAGATATCCACATGCACATGCATGAAAGGTGACATTTTTGCATCGCTGCAGAATGTTTTTTGAACTGTTAGGAAGCCCGTATTTTATTGGCAAAAAAAAAAAACAGAAAGCAGTAGTCTTGCAAATCCATATTATAAATGTTTCTAGCTAAGATGTGGAGATATTTAAAGATACGTAATTCTTTCCCACAAAACGTGACCAAAATTCTCATCGGATTAAATCGATGTTTTTAATTAAATTACGATTTAAACTCAAATGTGAAAAAACCTCTAAAGTGTCAATCTTCACTTTTTGATAAATAACAAGTTTAAAAAACATTTCACTAGATGACATGATGAATCAATAAAGACTAAATATTTTTTCCTGAAGTAAACCAGTTATAATCTCATAGTATCTACTTTATGATCGCCCAGTAGGCTTGTGGGCTCCGAATAAACAAAAGCTACACGAGTATACGCGAGAAACACTTGTGGAATGAAAACGAGGGAACGACTCTTAACGCGATGAAATACCTAATTAACTAATGTTTTCCATGCAGTGAAGGTTTTGTGGAGTACGCATGTTCTGTTGGCACTGGCATACAAGCGGCAATTATGATTCTACAAGAGATGTTATTGCGGTGAAATAAATAAATTGGTTTGGTAGTGTTTTAAATAAAGATAACAGCTGGAAATTTATGTCAGAGATACCCGCAGACAAATAAGTGGATGGAGACGTCTTTATGCCGAGTTTAGCCAATTAAGTCTCGAGCTAATTCGTAGTTTTTGCTCTGGCATCAGCTGTCTTGGCGAGAGCTTCCTAAGAAAGGATGCTCAACAAAACAAGCTGAACTTAAATGTGAATTATTTCTTTATTCACTACTAACCGTACTCCGTCTGCGAAGATTTCGCTTACCGTTATTTCGCGGGAATGTTATGCATTTTTCCGTGATAAGTAGCCTGTAGCCTTCCTTGGACATCAAACTATTACCATGCTACAATGATTGAAACTTGTTTAGAAGATAAAACGTGAAAGGCAGCAGACATAAATGTCATGTCATGTCTTCTTGTCGGCAGCCGGCCTTGCCCAGTCAGACATCCACCTCTAACTACAGAGCCTGCTTTAGAATGAAACAAATGAGTGATGAAAATAAAACCTATGCCCAATCAACCCGTCTAGCTTTTGTGAGCAAAACTGAGATACTCTTCATTTCGTATCAAAGCGGATGTCATAAACTGACAGAGGTAACTCCGCAGCCTCGTTTCACTTAACATCAAGAAGTCTTCCTCGGACGTATAATGCAAAGCCAAGGGCTCGCCTTCGTAACTAAATAAGGATTTCCATTTTATGCAAAGCAAGCCCGCTGTTGGGAGCCGCCGACCACGATACGCGAAGCTTTGTAAACAACGCCACCATCGCACTCGTAATATATGAATTTTATACACTATAGTTCGTTCCTAGGACCCCGTGTTTGCTGGTACGTGCTCTCTGAACGTTAGATAAGTTTTGTATTAAAATTGTACGGTTATGGTCGTGGTAAACTGTCTGGAACGGCCTTGTGTTCCTTCTTATTAGATTCGTACCGGAGCATGAGAAACAATTCCATTTCAGTTTCATTTCATACAGTATTAAAAAGTAAGTACATTTTTATGCTCTTGTATTTCAAGCTTTTCTCGTAAAAATCATGAGTATGGGTTTATACTTTATAACTAAGGCAATGAACGGAACTCCATGCTACGTTTGTTTTTCAATTCTTTTCTACTTTACTTTTTATTTTATAGAGCCGTGTAATAACGTAAATGTAAGGTTATTAACAGAAATAATATATATGTGTCGAATTTCTCAGCACTTATAGTAAACCTTCACAGTATCGCCTCACAGCGCTATTATGATTATAGAGTAGATTAATCTACTTGGTATTCATTTACTCGCACGCAATCACAGCTCCCTTAAGAACATCATTAAGTGAACGCAGAACTCGTACAAAACATCGATAGCTGTAGGTATACCCACGTAGGTACTATACACACACATACCCTATTACTCCGACCTTCATAAAAGCTAAGTACGTACCTACATCACTAGTGTTGTACCAATACATAACATATGACGAGGCGAGTCGGGAAGTCGCACTCATATATCGCGGCTGAAGTGTCAGATGGGAGCCATTTGCGACATTCGCACTTCTTACGACCTCCCTTCCTTGGTTGATATGAAGCATTTGTTCAAGCTGCTTAGAGCTAACACATCGTGAATGTAATAGTTGGGTACAAGGCTTGTAAAAGCCCAACTTAACAACAAAACTTCTACGTCAATGTGTTCAGCAGATACTTAATTAAGATTTAATACAGAGTCTGCTAGACCTAAGTGAAATAATTCTGATTATATTAGACTTTTTAGGCGATGGTGAACACTAAACATAACGAATTCGTAAACGTAATTTAGCAGTCCTCAATGGATTTTGTATACAATTACTATACAATCACAATACATATTGTTTATTGGACAATGGTCACGACAAAACAAGCGGCTTTAGTAATTAATTTAGATAAGTACCTAGTTAGTTTTCAACTAATAAGATTACATCAAATACTGAGCTATAACTATTAGTGTAATTGTCAGTAAACCCCTATAGTCCGCAGTGTTCTATTTTGTTAGCGGACCTAGCGAAATTCTCGCTTTATATTTACTTCAAAGTCGACCGAAATTGTTTCTAGTCCAAATTACAGAGAAACCCTCTCATACACTCACATGGGAAATAAAGTTTAAGCCGAGAGTGATTTAGATTTCAGAGCTCCGGCACGCTAGAAGTGTTTTAAATTAGTCCAAACTGTAGTACGGAAAGAAATACTGGCGCTTCCCGTGCGAGCCAAAGTGGGAAATGTATTCTTGGTGGTGACAGTACCGGCCTGCGGTTTGAAATTAACCCAAAGCTTTTCTGAAGAATAGATACTGAAGGAGCTAAGAAATGTGAAATATTCCAAAGTGAAAACTACACACGACGTTGATTTTCGTTTTCAATATAACGTCGTCCGTCGGGCTATTGATCACTGCGGAGTGTCCCCAACTAGCAGTTTATCTGTCCGGTCACTAAACTCTCTTCGGGTTCACTCTGAGAGGGTGAGCAAACTCTTTTAAGAAACTCGATCGATCAACTGCATGAATAGCCCTTAGAAAGAGGGCTAGTGTCATCGCACTAAGTTCAGCACTATTGAGTAAAGTTGTTCGTCACGTATCGGCGTCACGAGCCGCATTGGACCAGAAAATCCGATCAATTAACCAGCATTTTATGCTTTCGACCGTAAATTTCGGCCGTGCCCACTTAGAATTAGACGAAAAAATTGCCTTTTGTGAGTGGGTCTCACGCTGCCGACATGGAACGAGGACTTTCTATTTTTGTCAGCGAAATTTTAACTGTCGGCTGATCCCAATAGAGATAGAAACAACACTGTTATTTGCTGTGGTGGTCTTTTTGTTTATGTTTTTTTGATGTGTGAAATTATTAACCATCTGGTTGCCCTGAAATTGCTAAGCGTGGCACTGGATTTTTTGAATTCATGTGCACTGCCTACCCCTATTGGGAGTGCGGGCGTGAGAATATGTATGTATGTATGTAAAATTATTTAATTTAATTATTTGTTTGTTGATGATCTCAACACAAACGTCATCACCGTTTGCGGTGACGCTTTGGGCTTACTTAAAAAGTAGGAGAATTTGACCGCTAAATTTCTAATCTTAAATAAACATACATACATACATACATCACGCCTGTATTCCCAAGAGGGGTAGGCAGAGCACATGAATTCAAGAATTCAGTGCCACGTTTAGCCATCTGGATACCCTGAAATTGCTAGATGTGGCACTTAAATGAAATGGATTATAACTCCTGTAAAAGAGTTAAATTGCAGGAAATAAAAAAAAAATGCTACAAAATCGAACACTTGGCCTAATTTGTGCTCACTGTCGACTATAAGAGACTGGAAATACAAATCCAAACAGGCCCGTTCGGGAGAGGCGCTGTTTTATTACCCGCGATTTTGCTATCTTATACGTCGCGAACCACTGAACCGATTTAGATACGTTTTTGCCTGTTTCTAGTTTTACGGGCTATAAATTACTTTTAGTTACCTTCATTTTTTTCCGAAATGGCTCGGCGATAAATTCGAAAAGCTATGATTTAGCTACATGGGGGTTTGCGGTACGCTTCCATTGTTGTGCGATGATATGCAAAAATATTTTATCTTGCCTACAAAATATCATTTTTGATGCTTTATGCCATGTTAAATAGACTAGCGGATCTGTGGCCACTCATGCAGATGGTCGTGGCTTCCAACCCAAGGTTCGCACCTCTGGTTTTTTCAGAGTTTATGTGCAAAATTGAATTTGATATTTACGACGAGCAATCCGGTGAAGGAAAACATTGTGAGGAAACCTACACACAGCGACGAAGTAATTCAATGCTGTATCTAAAGTCCCCTATCCGCGCTGGACCCGCGTGGGAACTATAGCCAAAGCCCTCTCATACTGAGAGGAAGCCTTTGCCAGCAGTGGGACGTATTTAGGCTTGATTGTGCTTAAATTGAGACTATATAATATCGAGACGCCGGATTTCAAAATGATACCACCTAGTTTCAAAAGCGTCTTATGATATGATATTGACAAATTTAAACTTTTAATCATAAAATTGCTCAGACTTTTTGAATTTGCCTTTTTGACTTTTGGGTAGTTAATTATCTGTGTATTTAACTAAAAACTTAATATAATTCTGTATTTGTTCCCTAACGGAACCGCTTTCATTCAATTAAAGGGTGGAACTGCAAACCCTTCCGGTCCATCCCTTAGCCATCGCTTTAGTGGCGGATGCTCCGAACAGCCCTAATGACAAACGTAAAGAGAATATATTGAAAAAGTTCAGTAGTAACATCGGGAAGTTTCATAATTTTCCGGGGTATCAGTTGGAAACAGATGGGTGCGTTTATACGTGTTCTGAAGTCAGTTTCACTGGTTATTAGACCTAAATTATACTTATGTTTTAATTCACATCGTCGGACGTGTCGAAATAAAATGGAAGTCATTTCTAAAATCGATACCTGCTTGACGAAGTAATCGATGGACAAACAAGAATGGTAAGCACAAGAGTTGACTTAAGTATAATAACCTCCTCCATTTTGAAAAGGGACTAGGTTTCAAGAGACTAATCACTTCATCACCAGCCAGTAGAGGATCACTTTGGGAAAAAGGCCTCACTCTTTAGACACGACAACTTGCCGCCTGCATCCACCAGTTTTGGCTTGGGTATCTCAGTGTAATTGATAAATGATAATGTCCGCAAAAGATGATGCGGCCGATCTTCTAGATTTTCCTTAGTCGCCTCTTCGACACTCAACGAAATGAGAAAGGTAACACAGAAACTGGCTTATAAAATAGTTTTAGGTACAGAAGTACTAAGAATATTAACGAACCCCATTGGTTGAAGCTGTTGAAGCCATTATGAAAAAAATATTCGGAAACGAAATTGCTTTTCATAACGCTTTTGTGCGTTGTGTCATAGTGGTTTTACGCTTTTGTGTTAGTTGTTAGATAGTATTCCGAGTATGTACAGCATATAGATTCGAATTAATTCAATTTAAAATGTTTTTCCTACCTCGTGTGGTAACGAGCTTGCTTGGTTAATCTACATTTTAGGCGACAGGCTAGAAACCTGTCACTATTATACATTTTTCATTTAATATACTTACATACATACACTCACGCCTATGTTCCCAAAAAGGGTAGGCAGAGGACACGAAACGTGACATAGACAAAACCATCCACATCGCAGCCACTTCTTGCTTAATTTCAGGTTTGAAAACGGATGGAAGAGGTAGTATTTAGTGACAGGTTGCTAACCTGACGCCTAAAAGATACCAAGACCTATTTCCTTAGTCACCTCTTACGACATCCACGGACGAAATGGATCCCCCGTGTGGTATCGGGTCTAGAATAACACCTTTCCATTTTTAACCGACTTCAAAAAGGAGGAGGTTCTCAATTCGACCTAATTTTTTTTTTTTATTTTTTTTTTTTGTGTGTATGTTACTCGATATCTCGAAAACCCGTGAACCGATTTTCAAAATTTTTTTTTTAATCGAAAGGGTATAACTCGAAATTGGTCCCATTGGCACGAAACCAGGATCTGATGATGGGATCTTGGAGGAATCGAGGGAACTCTTCAAATTTTATATGGAGATGTACGGCGTTTTCGGTAATTTGATGATGAAATCAAGATTTTACATTCAGTAAACAGAATACTTTCAAAATATTGCTAACTAGCTGTGCCCGCGACTCCGTCCGCGTGGAATAGTGACAAATTTCCACCGTTTTTCCTACATTTTCCACTGTTTCTTCGGTCCTATTGGTCGCAGCGTGATGTTATATAGCTTAAAGCCTTCCTTGATAAATGGTCTATCCAACACAAAAAATATTTTTCAATTCGCACCAGTAGTTCCTGAGATTAGCGCGTTCAAACAAACAAACAAACTCTTCAGCTTTATTATATTAGTATAGATTTGAAGTCGGTTTTTTTTTTGTTTAAAATTATTCATTTAAATATGCAGAAAATGGCTAAGAAAAATGAAATAGTCACCGTTTTTGACCACGTAACGTTTAGTGTGCTCTGCCTACCCCATTCGGTAACAGGCGTGATGTATATTACTACAGATGTGTATGTTTTTCTTTGACAATAGCACGAGTTACAAACATATCACTATGTTTCATGCGTATCAGTATCACCACGTAACGATGCTCAAAACGAACCGTCGTCCAGTGCCACTGAATATTCTGTTTTAATTAATGGGCTTTCGGCAGAGTTCCCTTTGACGCCGCCCGTCAACTTTGCTAGCGTTTGCGTTTGCAATATTAAAAATGCTTGTAATATTTTGGGAGCAACCATTTTCAGGAACATTTAATTTCAATTTTAAATTACTTACGTACTTTAAATTATACGTAGTTTAAATTTTTATGTTGCGCTGCCAGAACTTTGATGCTTAGTCAGATAAACATACGAACTGCAAAGACCTATCGTGTATTATTTATGCATGTAAAGCTTGATTTATTAGTAAAAGTAGAAATTTATGTACAAGAATAGGTCTTTGTGTCTGTTTGTTTTTTTTTATACGTGCCGTTGAATAGCGCTCATGAAACCTTCGGAGAGACCATCACATTCTATCGATTCAACGAAATATTTTTCATTAAAATTATTTGAAGTCGCGTTTATTGCATCAAATAAAATGGCACAAAATAAATTAATTAACATTATTTAATAGAATGGAGTATTAAATGTCTACTGGTACGCTGTCTAACTATAATAATTTATCGGTTGGATTATAAAACGAAAAAACCGGCCAGGTGCGAGTCGAACTGGGGCACCAAGGGTTCCGTACTTCGTAAATGAGAGGTAAATTGCGGGTTAACTCGATCTCATTCAAGCCAACTTTCGGTAGAAGTTTACGTGGTAATGCACAATATGTTTTTTACGTTTATCATTCGATTATTTTAGAAGTTAGAGGGCGGGGGACCAACATTTTTTCACTTTGAAACTGTCTCTTGCTCAAACTATTTTGTATAGAAAAAATATATTAGGAGCATCAATTTCATTACCTAACCGTAGATTATTTGTGGATTAGATGAAAAAAAAATTCAGTACACCCCAAAGTTGTGTTGTTTTTTTTTTCTATTTTTAACAGAATTAGTGCTGTTCACAGAATACTTCTTCTAGCGAACAACAGTATAGTATACTGTTTCAACAGTATAGGTCTAGTGGGTGTTATCGGACGGACAGATAACCATTTGCCAACGGAACCCTAAAAATAACTAACAACTTATACAATACTTAATTATTATTATTTATTATGTCTACGTAAATTAAATAATTTTGTCTCGGAATGTCGCCCACTCAATATCAACGACAAGAAACATTTCGCTCTTCTGAAAAGCTGTTTGATCCCAATGTATGCCAATACGGATTCAATATGAATAAAAATCCAATAATAAAAGAATTTCTTTTCAGTAGTTGTGAATAAAATGAAGAAATATATCTCGGTTTCATTTGTCAGATTTGTCTACTTAATTAAGAGAGAGAAAATGGCTAAACAATTATACGATAAATACATGTAAAATTTGAGTGAAAAATAATATTTTAACTGTGTTTTTCTAATCTTCAATTAAAGCAAATATAAAATAAAAGGGTTGGTTAACAAAATATTCCGTCGTCTATTATATTATGTGAGATAGAAGTGCTGAATAATTTATTCCCACAAGTCCCGCTAAAATGCTTAATTTATATCAGTTACAGTGAAAATGGAAAAACCGAGTCTTACCTTTAAGTAATTATAATTATGAACTTTTACCTACTATTATTACGAGTAATATTCCTTCCATATAGTCTAGTCTAGGTCTATGTTTCTCTGACGCAGTCCTTCCTATTAGTTTTGAGATGCCTATTCTTGGGATTATTTAATTTTTCCAGTGTTATTTCATAACTGTGATTGGCAGCAAGTAGGTACCTCAAAACCTCCATATCACTTGTTAATTAAAACATAATTGCCTGCGAAACTACGCCGAAGCGCCGCAGTTTTCTCGTAGCAAAACCGACTGCAATTCATATTAAGTATTGTTTGTTAAAGTAACAACGTTCGTATTAAGTACGGTTTTGGTACAAGTGTATTTTGTATCAATTATACATTTATGAAATAATTGCCCTGGTATGTTTGGGGTAATTTTGATTCGAAAATCGACGCGTCAAAGGCGAAAGACGCGATTTATGCATGTGCTACCCTAAAAAAATGTCACTTATGGGATATACTTTTTAGTTGTCAATCGGAAACTTCTACTTTTAAGCAATTTCTAGCAATTAGGCATTCACTATTCCAAAAAAAAAACTCATATTGCAAGGTCGCTGTGCTACAGTCAGCTCCAGAAAACAGTAGCAATACAATGTTTCATTAGCAGCGGGTTACTTTTTTCTGCAGCTTGCCATACGTATCGCAGACGTGGACTAAGGTTGTTATTTGTTCGCAGCAATTTCAGCTCGACGTCGTGTCACGATTGTTTGACTGTTTACCGACCAAACACAACCCGGCTCGTCATTCCAAAGCAACAAACAAACGTGGATTTTCAGGCACAGATTTTTCAAGTGTTACATTAAGCTAGAGATAGGCAAACACTGGAAACTGTATTATGTATGTGAAATTGATTTCAGGGTGTACTGTTAATTTTGTGCTGCGAATGGCAATATTTTCATCGATTTAATTTATTCTCATCTTTAGTGTTATCTTCCATAGCGATATGAATCGTTTTACTTTTAAATTCGGTATGGCATATTCAAAAAAAAACTGTACATCTTTTAAAAAAAAAATAGAAGATTTTTCTAACAAATGAAAGTGTTTAGTACGATTTTTTTTTCATACACTGTAGAAGGTCTCGTTTTCTCGTCTCTATTTTACATGAATAGAGCTTATGATCCCAAAGAAAAAAAAATGAAACTTAACGTCTATAAAAAAATTATACCTAGGTACGTCGATTATTTTATGGAAAATTCTCAATAAATGTTAATGCGCCTTATTTTTAATTTAAATAAGATTAGGAATCATAATACTTTTGAAACTAATTTTTTTTTTTAGAAAGCTAACAATTTGTATAATAATTGTGATTTTCGTTTTGCTAATAGGGTTTTACAAAAATTGAAAAGGTGTAGTACAGTTTAAGTAAGTAAGTAAGTAAACTCTTTATTGTACAAAAAAGCAAAAAGCACAAAAACAAAATACAAAATTTTATTATGCAAATGAAATGGCGAAGTACAAATTTAATTTGATACACAAATAACCTGGTAACACTGTTAGATTAAATTAATTACAACCTACCCACGTCGTATTTTCTTCAGTATGGAGTTTCATAAAGAAAACAAAGATGATTTTATTCGGCAGTCTCCCAAATGAAAGGCTCTGGGATACCTAAGTGAATGAAAACAATGGAATGTTATCGTTCCACAAATTTTTGTTATTTTTTCATCAGATTTCATGCTGACTATTAAGTAGTTACCGCCAAACCCTTTTCTTGTCGTCCTAAATAGCGATCTGAAACTGCAGTGTTCGATAAATTAGTGAGCAGAAACGGGTTAAAAAAACAACCTAGCAGACACCATGGCTCCTAGGAGATGTATTCAGATCTAAACTCGATTTAAGACGTGAGTTTCCCATATTTTGCAAACCTACATCCTGTATTCCCAAATGGGGCGCGCAAAGACCACGAAACGGTACATAGACATAAACATGACAGTTTCATTTTCCGTAGTCACTTCCAAAATGTTATTTAGGTTTTAAGTTAAGAGATGCTATACTGACAAGTTGCTAGTCTGTTGCCTAAAATATGCCTTAATATATTTACTTAGTCGTCTCTTATGACTTTTCACGGTGCAATTTATATCACAGTGCATCTATATTTCACAGCGCAATTTTTTTTTTCAATACCACTGAAGCTCGCTTTCGCTCTGGCTAAGGTTTAAAGTCAGAACTGTCGGAAGCTGCCAGCACGAATTAAAAAAACCTGTGAAGAGTCTAAATTGACAGGTGGCAAGCGTCCCGCCTCCCTAATCCACACAAAGGCGCTAACCCGGCGCGGCGTGATTCCAACAGGGCACACATAAATCTTCTCAAAGCCAGCAGTTTATAACTCCGCCGTTTACCTTTGTTGCCACATTCCGTACTTCAAAGTTCACATCCCACTTGATATCATTGTAAACCAGTAAACACAAAGCTGCCAAAAAGGAGCTTCATTATTAACGTTCGCTCCGACACGTCAAACGAAGGTGTTACTTAATTTATTACTGTCGGCGACAAAATGATTACTTACGTAATTACAATTCTCATCCGTGGTACTACTGATGGTACTACAAGTGGTGAGACACAACAAGGTGATTATTTTTTCCCTGGTCCTACTTATGAAATGCCTGGATAAGAAAATAAAAATACACAGGTATTCGTAGATGTTCTCGAATAATATTGGACACTCATTTTTTGACAAAGATAATGAACATTAAAATACATACAGTAGAACCCGCTTAAGACGATTTCTCAGGGACCCTAACAAAAACGCGTCTTAAGCGAGAAAGCGTATTATG
>BHDV01069675.1:241440-274347 GCA_005406045.1 Adoxophyes honmai | reverse complement strand
CATACAAAAATTCTGATTTTTTTGCAGTTTTTGGTACGGAACCCTACGTGCGCGAGTCCGACTCGCACTTGGCCGGTTTATTTTTTGCTGCCTACAACAATACATAGCTGAAAATCCAATTACAGCAATTAAAAAGTGAAATAAAGTTTTTGGATTAACCGCGGAGCAATTAAAATCTCTTCGGCGTTTTTATCACGACTTAAAACCTGTTCACAGCAATACGACTGCGAGGTTTCCGACTTTTACATAGATTTTTTTGTTTGGTTAAATTGACCCGTTTCGTTTACTCTACTTATCCCTTTGGTTGGATATAACATGCGTGAAGATTATTGTGATCACAATTTTTCGTTCTAGCTGGCGAGAACTAAAAACCTGAGCAAGGGACCATTACAACTGGAGAGCCGCTATTACGAACCTTATGTCCCTGCTGAAGAATCGAAGGATTCCATCATCATCATAATTATGACATAGCATTGTTGGCATTAACATTTTATACGAGGTAGCCCTACTAGTTTGTTGACCGATAGTTATGCATCCCGCTTGATTTAATCCATCGCGGTGAGCTGTCAGCTCGTCCCTAAGGACAGCTGTGTGGCCGCCAGCTAAATGGCACTTAAGGCTCTTATTATAGCTGATCCGTCTTCTCTGGGACGAGAGTGAGAAGCTGTACTTTTACATCATCATCATCGCCAGTATTATCATCAAAATAATAATAATCATCATCATCATTACCATCACCGTCATCACCATCATCATCATTATGACAGCATTGTTGACAGTCGAAATAATTGAGAAAATATTTTTATGATTTTGTACGAGGTAGTCCAGTGATAGTTTGTTGGCCGATAGTATGGCGCTTGATGTAATCCATCGCGGTGAGCTGTTAGCTCGTCCCTTAGGACGCCTGTGTTGGCGCTAGCTAAGTGGCACTTAAGGCTCCTATTATAGCTGATCCGTCTTCTCTACGACGAGGGTGTGAAGCTGAACTTTTGCTGCAGCGGTGTCAGCTTAAATCTCAAGCTGCGTTGATTTACGTGTATAATCATCGTAAGCTGCCTACTGACCGGCTATGTGCACTTGAACCATTATATTCCCAACTCATCATAGCACCTGTATGTAGTGACATGGTATTGCTTGACATAGGAAAACAACAAGCAGTGTATAGCGCCGTGTGGTGTCGAGTTTATAATAACATAATATCACCATTTCTTCTGTGGAAGTCGTACGAGGCAACAAAGAATATAAGTTAACGTAGGTATAATGATACTTTACATGGACAAGACTATGACTATTTCACATTGTAGATTAAAGTAGAAAAGTTGCTAGCCTGTCGCTTAGATCATACCTTAACCTATTTTTGCTTAGTTGCATCTGAAGACAATATTATCTGAAGACATGATTATAGCAAGTGAAGACACTCCTCATACTTACGGTAAAATATTAACAACACTAATTGGCTCATAATAATGTATTAAAGTAGACGATATCATTTAGATGAAGGAAGTTTAGTCTAAACTAACGTACTAACTATTCTATGGACCACTGCTTGTAATGAGTATGTTGTGCTGTCTGAATTAAATGTTTTTTCTTTTTGTTTTATTATAATCGGTAGTAAAAAAATGTAATGCAGACATGCAAGTAATCTTTTTTTTTAAGCTTAAGACAACAATTTATGACTCCGAATTGTTAAGTAAAGCACTCATCTGCCACTTTTAATTAGGTACCTACTTGCACAACAACATCATAATTCAAACCAGTGCCAGGTTTTTATTCCACAATTTGGTTATAAATAAAACATGTAGTATCTTTTAACATTAAAAAACCCATTAAAAGTGCATTCATAAATTTTACTAGGTAATTTTATGACCGTTTCCTTATCGTTCAAGAGCAAAGCCGTAGCGGTCGCAGCCGGTTATTTTTACACTACCACGTGCCGACAAATGCCAGATGCAACCGTATACTATACCTTATCTTGGTATAGCTGTGAACGCAAGCGCGTATACAAAAATACGCTAACGGCTAAATGCATCAATGAAACAAAATACAATCGGGTTCGTTTGTTTACTTCATTACCGGACGTTCGAAAAGTATTCGAATCGTTCCCGCATTCATTTGTTATTTTTAAAGTTGGTGGTTAGATTTAAGTCAAGTAGTCCAAACCGAACTCGACTACACATTTTCAAACACGCGTAATATTATTGAATTATTTTCCATCGTTCCTGAGTGTGACCTTTTTGTATTTTTAATGATTTATCGTAATATTTTGATCCCTAAAGGCCTCACAGGTGAAGCTGGTTGGCGGATAGCCAGTTCTTGTTCCAAGTTTAGTGCTAGGCCAAATTTGTGCTCGTAATATTAAATAATATTTATTATTAGATATTTAGCTGAAGTCTGTGACTTTGTCTGTGCAGATTTTGTTTAGCACTATCTCGCTGGAACGCCTATAAACATCAAACGAGTACTCATGTCGTTCCATTAGACACAAACTACCTATTTAACAAATTTTATCTTCGATTCAGTGGTTGATGCTGGGAAAGATAACAAGGCAGAGTTTTTTCGCATTTTTAATATTACTATAGGAGTATAGATCGTTCTTAAAATACGTTTTGAATCTAAAACTATCATGGGACCCATTCACAGCGAAACAACATACTAAAGGGTTAATTGTTCAGTAAAACTCTTAAGTACATACTTACTCATTTCAACGTAATAATACCTACTTACAGAAACAAACATACTGACAGGTGGGTAGATGTCCTAAATATGAGATCGATATGACAATACACAATAGCATTAATTATACTCATAGTAGTCACGTACGAGCCACTAAAACAGCTGAAGATCAAAACACCGCAACTCAATTATGCGTTTATTGCATTATCATTCATCGGCCGTAGTTGCTCCTTATGTAACGTGTTTGTTTCGAAGCGCATTGCGTATTACATACATATTAGTTGAACTAACAATATCTACGTCAAGGTTTGCTTGTCAAAACCTACTATTTTAAAGTAACGTTGTGTCTCTGTACTATTTCCGTTGCTATTTCCAGGTTTAAATTGCTGAATGGTTAATGAATTTTGGTATATGAAGCAATTCGAGTGTTGAGTGAAAACATAGGCTTGGTTCTTCAATTTTTTATCCGGAAAAATTGTCTAAGCTGTGGCTTGTGATATAATAACTTTTCGCAGACGAAACCGCGGGCATTAGCTACTCAAACATACAACAAACAATTCACCAGCGTACTGTATGGAGAAAGGTTAGAAAATCTTACAGAAACCTCATCAAAGTTTCTTGTAAAAAAACTTGTATGAAGAATACGAATATTTTCGTCTCGAGTCTAGGAAGTCTAACCTTAATACTGGCCACTGTACATTTAATATTGGCCACTCAGATTTTGGCCGGCCGCAGCGCGGCTGTAAAGTAAAGAAGCGCCATCGCTTTGTGTGTCTTTTCGTTTTTTCTATACATTTTGATCAATTTATACCAATTTAGATCACAGCAAACGTCATAGCGACATTGCATTGCTCATGCTCAACAAACAAAATCTTTACGACGTTAATGTCGTAATTTGCAGTGGGTCTAGAATCAATTGGTTTGACTATACCTTACTTTAAATTACATTACGGCTACTGTAACGGCGCAGACAAAATCGCAGACAAAGCTAGTATGATTGAATGGTTTTGGCAGCTCTTATAAGGTAACCTGGTATGAAGGCCACTCCTCTAATGGAGCGAAACATCGATTCAAGTACGCTTCAACTAAAGATCTCTTACGCGGCCGCTTAAAATGTCGCCATCCTTGTAATTAGGTTACAGAATGAAGTAAGGATTTTCTGAATAAGTCGTCCATTATAGGCTTTCATCTTGTTTTTAATACAGGGATTTTAGGGATTAGTCTTACCTACAGTTTCTTAGAACCTAACTCATATCATTAGCGCTCTGCTTAGCTTAATAATTTTACTAGCATCTATTTACTTAAACATATTCAAAACGTCTTCAATGTCTTGAGCGCAAAATCTTCTGATAATAACCTAGCCAGGTTAGGTAGCCAAGTTGCTAGCCTGTTTCCCAAAGCCTTAGAGGATAGAACCTATAGAGAAACAATGTTCGCAACCCCGGTCCGCAAATAGTTTGTTGATTTCAACATACAAAACGTCACCGCCACTGTCACAGAAACTGTACAGAGCCAATAACCGTAGAGAAAAAGGCACTAGCGTTACGCGCGATCTTGGACCGGCCAATAAGAGCACAGCGATCACTTCAATTGTTTTGCGGAATAATTTCCGAACAACCAAGATGACATTAGTACTCTATAGGTTCTATCCTCAATGCCCAAAGCATACCTAAACCTTCTAAACCCGACACCACAGAGAAAAAAACCCTGTACATAACTGTTATCCTGAGTTTACTTAAATTATTAAGCACGGAGAATTTTACTTTCACAGGCGACTGTTAAAATTCTCCATACAAGTCGTTTACACAGTCACTAGCGGGTGCTGTCACTGTAAACTCACGGCATAGTGGTCGGCCATAAACTTGGCAAAATTTTAAGTAAGTAAATTTGTGCATCGCTTCTACCTGGAAAACCTAATGTACGAACTTACCACCATCACTTAAAATCTTTTCAAGTTTATTTTCGACCACTATACATGATATTTTTTCTGTTACTATTGCTTTTACTGGTGGCTCATGAGTCTTTCTCTTCCAGGTTTTTGGTGTAAAGTGGATGCGGGTGGCGTGTCTGCTTCAACATGAAGAAATCGCAAGAAATCTAAAGCTTTATCTACGGAACCCTAAAATTTGGATGTTGAATTTTTCGTTCAAGCGAGTACAGAAAAACAAGATACTATCAGAGATGAAAGCTGTAAGTTTGTTTGTCCACTCCAACTACCTACTCCCGGATTTTATGGAACTTTTATTGTGGGTACCGAGTACAAAAGAAGAAAATTATTGCTGTGCTGGGTCGCGAGGATCCAACAAAAGTAATGCATAATAAAAGTTTTGTTTTATTCGCTGTGTCGTGGTGTTGGCTTCAGAATAACACTGCTCCATTTTCCCCGTTGATGTCGTAAGGAAAATAGGTAATTGTGAAGAACTAAGGGCCATAAAACGGGTATTACTATGAGGGTCAGTAATTACACGAGTTTGTAATTCCTTTACTGCCCGTGATACAGACAATGATTTTCATTACATTTGCGAGGTAAAAATTAATATTGCAGAAAATGCATGACGTCACGCCTCCGCATCGTGCCGTTCCGTGTACGCTGTCGGTACGTTTGGATTGACTGTCACTTTTTTTCGAATCATATGTAATTACCACAGACAAGAACTGTGTTTCGTACAGAATTCGAATGGTCGTGACAGATATAATAGAATAACTGTCGATAATCTAGCTTAGAATAGTGGTAAACGTCTGCAACGGCTTTAGGTACATGTTATTATCATAGTATAAAACGTACCGAGCTCAACTTCCTCCAGTCGGCAAAGGTACTTGTTCTCAGACTGCTTATGACAGGTTTCCCCACAAAGCTCGCTGTTCACCGTCCTTACGCCTGTCAGGCAGACGCGTAGCCAGGACGGCTCCTGTGTCGGATGTCGGGTGCTTTCGTGGATTGTGTTGTGTAGAGAGATTACTCTTATTCTCACGATGTAGTGCTCGCAATTTAACGCAAGCAACATTTTTAGGACGTAAAAATGAACCCTATTATTAAATTTTCTCTCTGTCCGTCTGTCTTTCGGCGGGCTTTATATCAAGAACCGCGATAGAGTGTTTAAAATTACATAAATTATGTGTTTTTGTCGCCGCTGTGATAACTAAATAAGATAAATATTTAAGGGAGTTTTCCTCGATGTCAATAAGTGGTAACAGGTCTAGGCATTTGTTGTTTATCTAGATGACACGGAGCTTTTCACGCACGAATCCGACCCGAGCGTCTAGTGTGTTCATTTCGATGGTGCAGTCAAGCGAACGTGTTCTATGAAGAAGTGATGTAATAACAGTTTGATTACCTACGTCACGACCGTCAATAAGGAATTAGTAAAATTTTGAATAAAAATAAAAACCGACCACGAGCGGTACGTCTAGTGTAATGAAAACGATGATGAATTCGTTAACGAATTCGTTTGCGAGTTGTCGCGGAATGTATGGAGACTTGTCGACCGTGGCAGTCGTGCAAACGTTCCGCTGGCGGCGCTGTCTCGCTTTCCATACAATTTTGCGACAACTCGCAAACAAATTCGTTAACGACTGCACCATCGAAATGAACACACTAGAAGCTCCGCACGTCTCCATACAATTCCGTGATAACTCGCAAGCGAATTCGTTAACGAATTCATCATCGTTTTCATTACACTAGACGTACCGCTCGTGGTCGGTTTTTATTTTTATTCAAAATTTTACTAATTCCTTATTGACGGTCGTGACGTAGGTAATCAAACTGTTATTACATCACTTCTTCATAGAACACGTTCGCTTGACGAGTCAAAATGAACAAACTTGAGTTCGATTAGTATGATGACGTCACCCCCCTATTGCCATTGAAATACCTGAGTACCTATAATGTACGTAGGTATATTACATAATTGTAATCCTAAAGGACCTACATTCTTTGCAACTTTACTACCTACCTATATACTTTTTTAATGGTTCTTTGAAAGTTTGTTTAACATTCTTTTCAAATGCTGCACTTTTTGGATTGTCTTAAAATTTGACGTGGACATGTAAAGTAAATGACAAGATAAGCGAAAAAGGTAACACAATGCTTGTTTTTTCACAATAGCTAACTTCTTTACATATGTATGTGCAGCTGTGCCACTTTATGCACTGTGCATTTTGATCTAGTAAATGAAATGGCACTTCACTAATTAATCGAATAGCTATCGACTCGGACAGGCGTCTCAGATTACTCGCAATTATCATTATCACACAGCTGTGGGCATGAGATCATAAGTGACCTCGGCGCAAGTACCGTGCAGTGCAGATCGGAAGATAATGCGTATTAGTGATTGACTGGCGTTTTGCATACTGCATCTACGCCAAATGGGTATAGGATGTAGTGCAGAGCGATTTCCCGATGTGTTTTATGGGATTTTTTTTAATTTATCGTACTTTCTCATAAATATTAAACTTTTCTGATATTTATAAACGACATGAGACAGTAGTAGACGACGTGTTGATGGGATACTATACTTTTTCTTTAATTTTTAAGTATGGACATTGATTATGGGTTCAATCATTCCAATGGCTATATATTGTCTGCAACTCTGTCAGTTTGGGATTCGCTTATTAATCTTATTATCATTATTCGGTAGGAACTACGCATGAACCGTGTGGTGAATTTAGAATAACGTCTCTCTATTTCATCCGAGGATATCGTAAGTAGCAACTAAGGATTTAGGTGAGCTTTAGGAGACAGAGTAGCAACCTGTCACTCCATCAAAGTTTAAACCTAAAAGTAAGAAAAAATAGACCCAAAACGTGAAATTGTCTTTTAATTTTACGTGTCTACCCAATTTAAGAATACAGAGGCGTGGTGTATGTAGATACATACATATTTATGAACTACGTGTTTCCCCAGGATAAACACGTGGGGGTGGTTCCTATATTCTTTGAATCTATTTCTATCTCTCGTTATACTTAATTGTTTCAACGGTGAAGTGTGATACTTCCAGACAGAAGTCATTATAGAAAATAGACAGGAGACATTATTTCACCATTAATTAGTAGGGTTCAGTTTCCTTTTACGTCAACAGGTTAATCTTCCGTGGTCGGAGTTTTCTAACGGCGTCCAACTTTTTTGTCACAGGCGCCGCTTTAATTTAATAATCGCCGCTTTCCTGGCTGGCTCATTAAAAAATACCAAAGCAAGGCTTTGCTAACTACCTATTGCTAGTCAGTCTTTAAACGGGCAGAGGCCGAGTGACAAGAAGTTGTGAAATCAGGAAATAATTAGAGAAATGCCTTTAAAAAAGGATAAATGGACCTGAGATGGAAAATTGACAGAAATTAGGTACGAGTTAAATGTGTGCATCTATAATATGTTAATCGGTTACATAATTAATATTCCCCATAAAGTATATTGTCAATGTCAATGCGGTACTTAGTACGGCTTTCGCAGCAGTCTTGACCTTGACAATTTTCGTCCCATTACTTTCAAATAAAAAAAATCCTAGATATAGAATTTTTGCTTATAATACTAGCTTTTTTGGTACTTATTTAGTACCAAAGTAGGTAAACTAACCTATAACCTACATGCCTTCGAATCTGTACGAGTAGTACACGCAAGAGCAACCTCATTTAGTCATTACCATAGCTCTATCAAATTAGAGCCTAGTTCGAATCGGTTCGACACCGCCACAGAGAACTTTTGACTGGAGATTCGCACATGTGCAGGTTTGAGCGACCTCCTGTCAAACACAAATGCCCAAATATTGGTCATGGAAAATTAGTAGCCGGCTAAAGATTTAAAAAAAATTATAGTAATTGTACATTCTCTAATGGGGTAAGCAGAGCCCACAAAACATTACATACATAGTGAAAACCAGGACTATTTCACGTTTCGTAGCCATATCTAGCATAGCTTTAGGTTTAAACATAGATGAAGGCAGTACGATAGTAACTGATTGCTTTCCAAAACATACTTAAGTAAACCTGTTTCTTTAGTCGCTTCTAACGTTATCCATGGAAGAAATGGAGAGGTGGTATTCTAAACACGCACCACACGCATTTTTCCACTAAATTTATTTAATAAGAATACATCAGATCAGTTTAAGGCAAGTCTCGTTAAAAACGCTCTGTGCCTATTGCCACTCCAACCCAGATAAGTCACAACGGGCCTGCATCGGAAGCTTCAAACATCATTTGTCAATGACAAGTGCAACTGCAGCGTTACATCATTAGGGACATAATACGACTACCTACCTTATAAACGAACCTCGTCTGAGTTCATTAATGATTTTCACGCACATGCAATAGGTCAATCAACTATTTTATCTCGCTGGTTGCTGTGGTAACGTCTCTTGGGTGTGATTATTTAAACAATTGCACTGAGCTATTGTTATAGTTGAGTGTATGCAAATTCCTACATGTCTCATCTCTAAGGCATAGTATATGCTTCGTTCACATCCAGTATTAAATTAGTTGTGATACGTAAATGAAACTGATGAGGTAAATTCAAAGTTTTATTTTCATTGGATCTCTATTAGGGTTGTACATAAATGCTATTTGTGCTAATTTTGTGGACAAAACAAAAGTTAAGGGTTTATAGCAAACTAGCTTTCCGCCCGCGACTTCGTTCGCGTAAATTTCGGATTTTGGGGTCGTAGGTTTCTGAGCCTATTCATTACAAACAAACAAAGTTTTCCTCTTCATAATATTAGTGTAGATGTAGATATCTAAACCCAAAAATGTAACAGAATCTTTTTTTTTTTTTTTTAATAAAATTTAGCCTATGTCACTCGTGGATAATGTAGCTTTCGAATGGTGCAAGAATTTTTAAAAACGGTCCAGTAGTTACTGAGCCTATTCATTACAACCAAACAAACAAACAAACAAACAAAGTTTTCCTCTTTATAATATTAGTGTAGATAATTGTAATACGAAAGATCGAATGCATTTGACGCCTCCCCGGTTATTAGTCTTTTACCCGCTAAGTATTTGCTTTTCAAGTCAAGAATTTTGTTAACCACCCTTTGGGGTCATTAATTAGAATTCGTATAGAGGGAGCTTCTAGAATTCAACCAGTGTAGTTCAATAAGTCTACATTAACTTATTTTATGTAGATTGAAGTTAGTAACACATAAGATATTCATATTAAGCTATACCTATCACGTGTAACTCCAAATTTAATCTGATAATTTAAAGGATACGCCAGGTGTTGTCTTGGGTAGGTACGCTAACATCTAGACGTATTAACGCTGGCATTTACCTCCTACATTATTCTTAGGATTAAGTATTAACTACACACCAACGGATTCCAACTAACTATGAATAATTAAGCCAGGTTAAGCCGAGAATTTAGCTCCATAGAAACACGCTAGTACAACGCCTGTAAAAGTGCTTGTTCAGAATGATATTATCTTGCTCAAAATAACAGTTTACTTGATAATAATTAAACAATGAGTAATTGGACGTATTTATGCAGAAAGGAACCAATCCACACGATGATAGTTTTGAAATAGGAACTTTATGTTCATAAACAAAAAGTGCTTTATCTCAAGAAATCATCGTGTGGGTTGGTTCCTTTCTGCATAAATACGTCCAATTGAATGCTTTTTCTTTTAATTCTATGTTACTAGTAAAACTAAAAATGAATTATTTGCAAGTACCTACATACACGTATTCCCAAACTACGTCTGTATTCCCAAATGGGAGCTCACGGAACGTTACATAGATAAATCCATCACTATTTCCCGTCTTGTTAGAGTTACGTATAATAGTGACAGGTTGCTAGCCTGTCGCTTGAAAACACAAGTTAACCTATTTTCTTAGGTGTCTTTTAAGGCATATCCACGAAAGAAATGGGAAGCAACAAACAAGAAATGGAAACCACGCGGGCAACGTGTATGTTGCTATTAAATTAAATATCACCCAATTTAATTTTACAACATTTGATCAGTGATCTCAATACTATACTATGGTAAAATTATATTACAATGGTACAATTACCTAAGTAAATAATTCTTTAAATAAGGCCTGCTTAGGATTAGGACCTCAAAAAACATTAATCACGTTTTCCATTAACTTCGTTTTCAATTTCACTTGGTAAACTTCCACAAGAAATAACTACCCACGACGTCATATGAATCAGAATGGGAAACTTTCTCCAATGTAGGCAGTCCTGCCACGTCCGTAATCTCAAACTAAAACAAGATGGGAAAATAAAGTTGTTCAAAGAATTCACGTTCATTTTCCATTCAAGTAAAGTACAAAGCAATACGGTGATATAAAACAACTAGACACGGAGATGAGGGTGATGTTGGTTTAGATAATATTTTAATGTACTTACATTGTTTACAGCTTTTAATGTAGGTAGTTAAAGTCCGACATACGTCGCTATTATGATCCATGTAATTATTAATCCCTCTATTGAGGCTTTTCTGCGGCTAAATGCTAAGATTTTTAATCATTCGTCATTCCAGTTATAATTAGATACATGTGTTTAAGTCAAAAGACAATACGTAAGTAAGTAAATACTATAGAAATGTATGTACACTCAATAATGTACACCTATACTCAGTCAATCTTCGACAACTTTAATCAGAGAACATTCGAAATATGAGACGATAGCCGCATCAAAAATTAACAATTTTACTAAGTATTGCTGACTTCATTGACTTCTTGTTTGACTTTGGCTTAAGTTTTGAGGTGATCTGTGAAACATAAGGTTACATCGATCAGTTGCAGCTGGTGCAGGTATCTGGTTTAAAAAAAAAGTTTGTTCGAAAATTGCAAGTATTGTATTAGTAGAGCTCAACAGTAGAGTCTAGGGTATAAATCTCTACCCCTTACAAATTGAGATGTGATTTACCCATCACGCCCTATTCAAGTATCAGTCCCTCCCAAAATAAAACATCTTGCAAAACCCTTCCAGATAATTCACGTGCTAGCCCCGCCCCGCAAGATTCCCAGCGGGGGCAGCAGAATAACATCCTAAACTGGACGAGCCGCCTTCACCCAACTTCTGCTCGCATTATACATGCCCCTTACTATGTAAATGTACGCGCCAACTCACTGCCACTTTAAAATTCCAGTCAAAATTTTCCCAACAAAAATTCTAATCTAATTTAGCAACTTTTGAGTGAAATGTTCACGTCTGTCCAGCGACGCAGCTGCTTTTTAGAGCTCGTTTTCTAGAAAATTTTATAACAAACTAGTAGTGCTACAGAGCCAATCAGATTGCGCCATTCATCGAACAGTAAATTGCCTCGAGGAATTGAATGTGGGCATCAGAAAAATGTTCTAGTTTCCTAGAAATGCGCGCGGTTTTTATGAATCATCGGATAATCATTGATGACTAACGCGGTGGTTCAATCTGCATAACACGATTAACTCACTATAAAAATACCTATTTTATAAATTTAATCCTTCTATTTCAATCGAGATGTCAACGTTGTAACTTATTTTTCGGCGGTATCTTCAGTCAGCTTCTCTTGGATACCTAAGTTGTTCTCGCGAAATTTCGCCATTCAATTTTACATAGGTAGATACAAAATTCTTAAATGTTTCGGTTCAAGCTTCCAATGCTTTTCATGGGTTCCCAGACTCAGAAAAGGCACTAGAGGAGCTGTACAACGCGTTATCCCTCTGCCATAGTTATATATTCGGAATCATTCGTCTGTAAACGTGTGTGCGTAGAATTTAAACTGGTGTTGCGCTCTATGCTTATGTGCGTAACAACGCAGATCATTTTGCGTTCGTATGCGGGCGCTATAATGTAGGGGATACCTCGTGTTTTTCTGAAAATAAGCAGTATACTTAATTATTGTTTGATCAAAAATATTAATCGATGCGTACTTCAGTGTTTATTCCTCCGCGTTTTCATAGGAAGAACTACTTACGTGTTAAACCAAAATGTAGCTCCACTTGTATACGTGACCGATGTTGAATTACGCTCAGCATGAACGCAAAAGTTGCACAGATACCTTTTGTAAAATGAAACTTAACCGTTCAAAATAACGAAAGCAACATCCAATATCCAAGTACATCACGGATCAAGAAATGCTTCCGCAGTTTCACGGCAGCTATTCCGCCTCGCATTCCGCTAATGTGCGGTAATCGCTGGTCCGTGAATGCTTTGATTAGGACTCGGACGTTACCAGGTCATAGAACACAACCAGGGAATGTACCCTGTTCGTACCACTTATACTCGTACTACATATACGTTATTTGGATTTTGGAGTGATCAAAGATATCATCGAGGCAATCATTGGTTGAAACATTTAGGCATTTGAGAGCTCGGATTTTTTCATTTTCATGCATATAACTGCCGTCGGGTTTAGAATAACACCTATTTATTTCTTCCGTGGATGTTGTAAGAGGCGACTAAGGATATATCCTTAACATATAATATATGTTGAGGTACGTTTTAGGCGACAGGCTAGCAAATTGTCACTATAGTACCTTTTAACTTAATATCTAAAAATAATTCATGCTTTTACTTTATATGCAAAAGTGGCTACAAGACATGAAATACTAATGGATTTGTCTATGTAGCGTTTCGTGTGCTCTGCCTACCCTTTTTGGGAATACAGGCGTGATGTATGTGTGTGTGTGTGTGTGTGTGTGTGTAACACTTAAATATTTTTTCCATGTTCTGTAAATCAATTCTCCGTAGTACCTAATATGCTCCTTATACATAATCGATACCAAATTAATTAGATCGTCTTAAAATTATCTTCAAACGCTTACGTTTTTTCCCAATTCGTAGGAAAAAAGGCTGCAACCATACGGTTTCATGATTGCTATGGGATTTCCTTAATGGTTCCCATAATGAGTCGGCGCACACCAGCCACCATGGCATGGCAAGACGTGACTCGAGGGACGGAGATAGACTATACCTGTTACTGTCTAAATGTCTTCGCTGATTATAACAACTCCACGCCAACGCGGCAGCAACTCTACTCACATTCTCGATGAGTAGTCAACTAGTTGATCCACCCAATGGTCACTCTAGTGGGCAATGCGTTGTCAACGAGTGGACAACGTGGTGTCAACGAGTGGACAACGCGGTGTCAACGGCGATGGCTGGCAATAAATGGTTGCCCGTCACAAGTCAGTCGCGACGCATAGTCGCTGCGTGGACAACGTGTGGTCATTGCGTGGACAACGTGTGGCCGTTGCGTGGACAACGTGTGGTCATTGCATGACAAATGTGTCAGGTTTGACCTTTAGTGTACGATGCGTAGGCCACTCGTCGTACACTACTTTAATATCATTTTTTGAAATTAAACCTTGAACATATATGACACAGGGCTTAAATTTCAATATTTGGCATAGAGCCGAGTCGCCGTTGAGTTGTTTTAATGTGCGAAGAACTTATAACGTGTCACACACTAAGCAGATACGATAAGATATCTGTATCTGAACGGATATCTGTCAATATCGCTTTCTTAACAATTCAGTGCGCTAACACACACAGCGCAGATAACTTATATTTAACCGTCAAGTATCTGTTGGCACCGACATATAGAAAGATGACATTTATACGCCGATAAAATATTATCGTATCTGCTTAGTCTGTGACGCTCTTAAATAGAGACGTCAGAAAATTACTATTAGCGATAAGTATATTAAATCAATGACGATAAGCTCCGAACCTTTTAATTTAATCTCTGTTTTATTAGATAAAAAAATATTGTGTTTTACGCATTGTATTTAATTGTATTGTCAACTCACGCTTAATGCCGTGCTAAAGCTGTAGGATTGTTAAAACAACACATCGACTATGAAACTTCCTAGTTATTCTTTAGTTAATGATTTCTTTAGCATTAATTTATTATGCTAGGTTACAGTACGTAACCAGTGTTTTTACTTATCCATTGTTACCGGTCAAGAATGCATTATTGTTATGAGGCTGGAAGGCCTATCAATTTATTGTTATCTATTTAACCAAGTTAATTAAAATAATTTTAATGTAATGTTAATGCAGTGACCGTAATGCGTATTTGTAGATAACCTAGGATTTTTGATCTAATTTATGTGAATTATTTTTGTAGAGTATCTTTCTGAAGAAAGAAGTCGATTAAAAAGTACCTGTCCTATTAGACCCTAGAAGTTTAGTATAGATTTTGCAACTCCTAATCATCGTATTATGTCGACAAAAAGAAACGTATATAAATAAAAATATACTTAGATAACACGTCTGTATTCCCAAATGGGGTAGGCAGAACACAGGTAACGCCGTAACGCTACATGACAAAGTAAGGACTTGGTACATTTTGAGTTGGCAGATATAATAGTGACTAGTTGTTAGGCTGTCGCTTAAATTATACCTTAAATTAAATTCCCAGTTCACCTCTTACGACATAAGTAAAACTTGTAAATTATACAAAATTTACTGTATTTCAGGCATGAGATAGTTTTAGCTATCTATATACTACTATCGCATGCACTGTAATTAAATTAATTACAAATTTTCAGTCAGTTTTTGATTACCTCGACGTTGCAACCGTTTTACTGCGGCCGTGGTCATGTGACTTTATTACTCGTGAACACAGTCTCTGAAATGCAGCTGAAACGTCGCGGTAATTAAAAATCTTATTTACAATGGAACATGTAGTGGTAAACACTAGTGACACGCACGTTAAACTTTATGCACTATACGTGTACCATCATCTCACCTGTATTCCGAAAAAAATATCATAAACTGTTTCACGTTTCATACCTATCCAATAAATTTAGTGTATTTTTTTAGATATTAGTTAAGATGCGTAATAGTGCTAGCCTGTCGCCTAAATTACACCTTATGTCTCTACGCGCCTATTACGACACAAAAGAAATGGAGAAATGTTATTTTAAAACCGACGCCACCAGGCTTAACGGTGGGTACAGACGTAGTAACCTAACTTCAGCAAAAAATCAAGCCATGCCGAAAATCAATCTCATACTTAATTCAAAACTATCCGCTAGCAAATTTTATGCGCTTACATGTTGCGTTTTGGTTGCACGGAATTTATAGAGCTTTTCATAAATCCCGTTATTTTCGTGTTGGTTTCGGGAGCGCATAGTACATTTTACATGAATTCGAACATTCAAAGCGGGGTTGATTTACAATGCCTCATCAGCGAGCCTCTGCTGACGGGGGTCGAGCGCAGGCATGGACAAACCATCAATAAACAGATGATAATTCACTAAATATTCGTATCTCGGAACTTTCGAGTTCACAAATGGCACGTTGACAACGACATATTCGATCTATTGCCGGTTTAGCTTGGATACTACACGTTAAGATATTTATGAGCGATTGTCTGTACAGATACTCGTGTGGGTACTCGTGTGGTGTCAGACTTAAAATAAAAATAAATTATACGTTTTACGCGAGTTTCGAAAGAGGCGAATAAGGCGCAACGCAGACGACAAACCTTGTGCGATCGAGTCTACGGCGCAAAAAAAGTCTGCGTGGATTGTATGCATTGTGCGCCGGACTTTTTGCGCGTCGTGTGCGTTACTGCACATAATTCCATAGGTTCTATTTTCACAGACTAAAAAATCCGTCGCGGATAGTCTGTCGTCTGCGCAGGGCCTAAGTGTGTGGTCTGCCAGACCCATCTGGGAATACAGGCGTGATGTTTCTGTTTATGTCTTTAGGTACGTGTATTTGTAAACACGACTACCTACTATTCGTCCTAATTGGCAGCGGTCGTACGACCGCGCGATGCGATTTTGACGTGCAATGAATTCAAAGATACAGATTTCTTCAGTGTCTTAATTGAACCTCGCATGTCGTACGATAGGACGTCGTACGTCGTAGGTACGTCGTCATACGGCCGGTGCCCATTAGGACAACGCCTTAGTTGTCCTCTCTGTAAATATGGCACTCTCTAGGATATGCATAAAAACCAAAAAAAAATAGTTTCATAGGTACCATCGAACCAATTTATTCCTGATCCATTATAGAACCTATTCACAGTAAACGTCATAGTGACATTGCATTGCTTGACAGTCGAAATCTCAATAATGTTTATTGTGAAAACGTTCTGCGATGGGTCAGGAATCAGTTGGTTCGATAGTACACCATTTCGAACAACAATCATAACTTGTATTTTAGCCGTAAGTTTTTTGTTTACGGCTATAGCTAGCCACTCAGGTACCTATATTGTGTAACACCTACATGCTAATCCGTGGACAGCAAACGGCAAGATGTCCATATGTAGTTGTACTTCGACTTCTGACTCACGTTCGAATGACACTACACCTTGAACCATCGCACTCGCACTCGAGCGCAAATGTTGTTTTTTGTAATTTTGTGATTTAACTGTATTCAAGGCCAGACGAGTGGTAATCGTTTGGCGAAACACAAATAATGATCATTGATGGCCGACTTTTTTAGTTAGTCTGGCGATATCTCCGTGTATCTTTAAGCTTGTTTTTATAATTATGACCTAATTATCCGTACATGATTTGTAAAGATTTTCGACAGTTTCTAATATAAAAGCACCTTGAGACTCATTATATCTTGGGTGGGTTATTGGTATACATGGGCAAAGACCTGCCAATAGCATTACATCCCAATTACATACAATCATCATCATCATCATCAGCTTATATGCGTCCCACTGCAGGGCACATGCCTCCTCTCAGTATGCGAAAAATTCAGAGGTGCGAGCCCGGGGTTTGAACCCACGACCCTCTGCTTGAGAGGCCACAGGTCGAACCGCTGGGCTACCACGGCTTTTTACATACAATAACAATAATATATTTATATTTGCAAAAGGCAAGTATGATGGGACTTGCAGTTTCCGAAACCTAAGACACTTTTGCCCATCTGTTTAAAGTACAATATATAGCAATGTTTTCTTTGAAATCATAAAGGAAAAGTCAGTACTTAACTACTTAGTTTTAGTTATTTACTTTTATCGCTTATTCAATTTCATATTTTTTTGTTTATTAAATTTAATTGTTAAAAAAAGTACTTACATTGAAACTTCATAAGTTTTTCCAGTTTTGAAGTATTTACCTATGTAGATACTCCTAGTAGAGTAGACAGACTAGCCTGTATGTATCTAGGTATTCTAGGTACTTACATTCTACCATGAAATTCTTCAGCTCATCTTTTTATTAATTCGCAGCAAAGCCGCCCATCGGGTGTCATTGATGTCCCGTAAATTACAATTATTTTAACGCCCATTCTTCTACAACAATAGTTAAATAACTTTTTATCGGCGTCCCCACTTTAATGTTTTATAAATTGCGGTCGCCACCCGCCGCGAAAATGACTTCGGGACTTTTTAAATATTTCAACGCTTTGTCTTCTTCATTCATGAAATTTCAGGCGTGCCAAATCGTTTGCGAAGTCTCTGCTAAGGATCACGCATTAAAGTCACGCAAATCGCCAGTAAAAACGTACCTTTACTGCTGAAAAATCTCCCTCAACACGGCAACGCCTGGACAGGACGTAGACACACCAACTAACACTATCATATAATATAATAAAACTATTTCACTCAAACCACTGTATTTACACCTCGCTCCAACTGTCAGTCCTTTACAACAATCTGTAACACATTAAAAAAACATCGCACATTAATTTCAAAAGTCGAAATGCGCGCGAAAATCGCGTAACATCGGCACGAAACCGTTCGAGATACGGGAACACGTTGATCGTGACACAGCGTTGCCGCCGTACTGACTTCGTATTTCCAGTTGTGCCTCGCTACTACAAAACCTTGGGAGTTTCACTCCCACAATCCGTGACGATCAACCACATTATACGCTCTACATAGCCACTTCACTGAGCAAAGGTTGGCTCGTTTGCTAAGCCAAGGAGCGATGGTTTCGAATTTGAACAAAATGTTGCTATACCGAAGTGTATTTTCTTTGAACACAGTAAGAGTTTCCTGTTAACAGTACGAAAATGCGTCGCATGCTTGTCGGAAGTGCCCGCTCGGCCTCTGATCATTTGGTTCACTAATTCAGTCTAATTCAGAAAGGATAAAGTTACTACTTCGGAACTAAGTCTAAATTTTAGTAAGCTTCCCTTAAGCCTCCGAAGGGTGGAGTTTATACAAACACAACTGTAAGAATGAAGATTTAGAAGTAAACTAAGACGAAAATTTGTTAAGTTAGCTAGTATTCAAGATAGATCAAATATCTGCAATAACTTAAAACCAAATATTTGCGTATTAAAAACTTTGTGCGCTACTAAATATTTCGCATCGTATCTATAAAATATGTATGTAGTAACGACTTGTAAATTTAATTTGAATATTATCAGTCGAACAACAAACGACACATATAAATCAATTTCAGCGTATTAAAACTCCTAATAACAGTCCGTACCGATTAATTAAATGAGACATGTCAAAAACGTAACAGAATAAAGGAGAAACCACAAATTGAAACGTTCATTTGGGAAAGGGAATTTCAAATGAACTCCTTCGTGCGTTCGGTGATAAAATTCAAATGATAGCGATTTATTTTCGGTCATTAAAGTTGCAGATTGGTCCGTGAGAGATTTTTTGATAAATGCCTGCTCTTAACGTGGTAAAATATTTGGGATGCATGAAGAATACGTTATTCGGGAACAACGATTTGTCACTGCGACAATTCGGGTACAGCCGCCGACGGACGGCGCGGTCACGGAGCACTTTATTGCTTTCACAAGTACCCTTACGTCTCAATTCTAAGTCACTCTTAGTGAATTATCTTTGAGCAAATTGTTAAACAGAAACGGGTCTCGATGGCATCGGTGTGTTCCTTTTAACACTTCCAAATTTGTTTACTAATTTAGTTTTTTGTCACTGTCGTAGGTTTTTGTGTCGCACTGCTGGGGACTCGTATGTACCATTGCGTTTATCCCGGATTTAGGGTTTGTCGTCTCTTTCGCACAGGTCTGATTAGACTAGGATCTTTCTTAAATAGGGGATAAATCTTAGCGTGCTATTGTTGTAAAGGTGACATACAGCTTATGCCAAAAGTTTTGAACTTTCGCGAATTTTCCATAGACTAGTGGATTCCATTGATTGCCAGTAGGTTTAATTTAGGCTTTGGGTTGTTCATAGTTTTTATTTTATTTCGTGTTCTTTCCTTTTGTACATTAAAGAGTTACTCACTTACTTACTATCATCAAAATAAATACTTATACTTCCTTTATTCAATTTTGGATATTTTTAAAATTATTTTAGACTTTATTGTTGATAATATTAGGCATGCTAGCTATGGCTAGGCTTTTGGCTAAGCCTGTAGAGTGTATAATAATATTTTGTTTATAAATTGAATTCCAAAACGCCGATGAAGGTAAATATTATTTCGAATTTTCTTTGGAAATACGAATAACTACCATTTACGAATTACCGGTTTTATGACAACGTAAAACTAGAGTGTTTTAAAAAACACAGTTCCAATCAAAGCATCCATGTTATTGCGAGATTGAAGCTGAAATTTTAAATCAAATATTTGACAAGTCGAGCAATAAAAAATTGTCCGGTGTTTCTGGGTAGCCAATTTGAATTACACTATTTAGCCGTTGAATTCCATTGCTTGCAACAATAAATAAGGAGTAATCTGTTTACGACTAGTCCGTTACTTCCATACCCAAAATAGCGGCCTATAAACAGATAATAGATGGATATCTTCATAAACATTCTCCCATTCAAACCCATAAACCAGATAAAAATATTTGTATATGTAATTTATCGTTATAGTTGGAGCACTTGTAGATCACAGGCATTCTTTGTGGACTTACCATAACTGTATCTAATGGACAAACAGTGACGAAACATTGCGTGGGCGGCTTTATACGCATGCAACCGAAAAGAGACGCCTGCGACCATTACAAGTAGATCCCCCGCGCCCCTCTACAACCATAGAAAATAGAACTTCGAGATGGAGATATTAGTGAAGTTAAGGCTCAAGTTATGGTGATTTATAAACACAATACCTTAATAGATACTTTGTCGGAAGGTAAACATAAAAATGCAAATCATTGACAATGTTATTATACCACTTAAAGCTTTGTGCATGGAACTGTTTCAAAGTTCATTATTTATGGCGCTCGTGGCAGTACCAAATACTGCTATAACAGTTCCAGTTTTGTGTTTAGTTAACTAACTTTAAGCGACCAAAAGTTACGTTAACTTGAGAGTTTCCGCCAGAAATTGAGGTTCAACATTTGCGCTCCACTTCGCGAATTAATTAAATCGAAATAAAATTCATCTTTAGATTCGACAGAGTTTTGTTTTAGTTAAACAACTACGAGTACACGATGGGTAGGTGGGTATATTGATAGATGCTAATTTAAAAGACGTACTTACATAGCTGTTAACTTCATAAAGGAGTCATATTTAGATAGTATTTAAGAAACTTGAAGTATCTAAGTTTTGCAACTTTTTAGGTACTAAAGGGTAACTTTCTTCATTATAACATATCAATATTCGTTTAAATTTATAATACTACTTATTCTTATTACCAACTTAATTTCAATCCGTACATCTTAAATATTAAATAAGTGCAGTTTTGCATGTATTTTATGATATGGACTATTATAAACGCCGTAGTTAGTTTCTTTACGATGAAAGTTTAAAAACCATTATTCGTCTAAATTTACAGTTTAACTTTACCTATTCCCTCACGCTTAGTGGAGCGCGATTCATTTCGTTTGCGTAACAAAATCCGAGGACCAAGTTTAGCTTTCTAAGGCGGAGTTTTCTCTTAGTCTTCTAACCGAACATTTGTTCAGCGCGAATGTTTGCTGTGTTTGCTGATAAGTCAAATGTACGAAAGGTAAGGGCGGCGGCAAATTTGCCCTTAGCGTTGTTAACAAAATATGACTGTAGATTAATGGCACCGATGAAGTATTGAAAGTAGGTATAACCTCATCGGAATTTCGATTCGTAATATCGAATGCAGCCAATCTACTTAAATCTATGGACCAGTCACGTACCAACAGTAGTTTTTCGTTCAAAAATTAATCTGATACGGAATTCCGCATGATTATGCTTTCAGAATCCCGTATTCGTAATTGAAACGATTTATGTGGCGTATTTTCGGGATTCCGAATCGAAATTTCGAAACGGAATTCCGAGACTCCGAGTGTATGCGGCCGCCTTAAATAAAAATGCGAATACACGAATACCTTAAATTTTCAATACTTCACCATCACCAGTGCCATTCGTCTACAGTCATATTTTGTATACAACACTAAGTGCAAATTGGCATTCTGGCTCGATGTTAAGTAAATCAGTTTTCGCAGAATAAAGTTCTACCAGCCTTGGGCTGTTTCATTTTGCTAACGTAACATTCAGGACAAAATTCGGCTCCGAGGAACAACACGCTTTGTCCAAACTCTGCTTAATTGTGAGATAAATGACCAGCGAAATGTGATTTCAAGCACAATCTGGTTCAACAATCAAAGAAGCAAGATGTTCAGCAATTTACAGAAACTCTGCTTAATTAATGATATATTATTATCTAGTCTGGGTCAGTATCCCACTGCTGGACAAAGGCCTCCCCCCATATCCTCCATTCATCCCGATCTAAAGCGGTCTGGGGCCAGTCGCTGAGAAATAAGTCTAGGTCGTCCCGCCATCTCCGTCTGGGCCTGCCCCGTCGTCGCCTTTAAATTAATGATAACTAAGATTTTATTTTATTTCACGCTAAGTATAATTATACTTTTGCTTTGCTATCTTGTAAGATTTGGTCTTTATTTATACCTATCCTAGTATGGGGAATGCCCCTGGGAAATTAATATTTTCAATTTCAACGAAACGTACCTTAGTTCACTTAGATTAAATTGTATCTCGAAAGCGAAATATTACGGCGTAACCCCATCGTCACATGACTTTGCCTAATAAAAAGATTAGCTACTAATAAAAAGATTGTAAACAAAATACGTTACATTTTTCAATGCAATGGTTTACTAACGATGGACGATGTATTTGCATCCGGCAAGAACTTAATACCCATTTAATGAATGGTCGTGCAAGTAACGAACGCGGAACAGTTCTATTTCTAACGTTAACGAGCATGTAGCCTGAATTGCACTTTAATCATGAATTTAGTAAACACTTAGGCACTCTCTTTTGCTAGCTTTCAGTTCAATATTGTGTGGCTAGAATAAGGAATTTACTTGTACGTATTCCCTGGGTTAAATTGCCGAGAAACTAATAGGTTCGAACTTTTAGTTCGGGAATCTCAACTGAGAAACCAATAATTGTAATAGAATCCTGGTTCCCAATTTGTTGATTTGTTGAAATGAGGATTAACCCAGTAGCTATTGAGACCAAATTTACTTGACTGCTATCAAATCAAAACGATGTAAACGATAGAGAAATAAGTAAAACTATTTATTTCCAACACGCAATAGAAAGGCCGATTTGATCTACTACGAGTATCTAATACTCACTCATTTTGAATAACTTACGGGCAACTCTCGTTTTTAAATCGAGTTTAGCTCGACATTATTTCGGGCTAATTAGTAGCCCTTTGTAGGGACACCTAGCGCCATCTATCATCGAGAGGTAGAATTTCTACTGTCAAGAAAAAAGGAAGCCTACATCCCACTATCGAAGTTTCGACGATCGGTTGCATAAATACAATTTCCAACTTCCTCTCTATGGACTTCGGTCCCCAGGCATAACATCTGCCTGGAGAGAGATCTCTCTATTGGAGTCTTTCCCAAACCTTCATCCAGGAGCCGCGGCGGCTGCTGCTGCGCGCCTTTGCTCTATACGCGTGACTGCTCGTGCTTGACGAAACTGATACCGGCGCACGACTACCTTCGTTATTATCGTCATTTATTGTCAAATATAGGGTAGCACACAACACTAACAACATCACTTTGTAAAGGCACGTCCACACTAGCTGTTGACGCAGTACGAAAATACAAAACCGTCTTCCAACTCGGAGGCACCGACCAACCACTATCTCAATTAAAATTTGGACGTCGACTAATCTCGATAACTTCACGTACTTTCCGTGGAATGTAAAAATCGATTTAAAAACGTGAGTTATCCGTAAATTATTCAATATGCAGAAAAACTTAAAAAATATGTCACAGTTTTATATCAAAATTTCTTGGAAAGAGAAGCAGCCGCTCCTAGTTTAATGGATTGTCAATAATTCACAGGACAAGTTTGATTTATGGTGACGTCATCAACCTATTAGGTAACAGTTATACCGGGATCCCATTTTCCGTAAACGGTATTAGTTGATGCATTAAATCTGCACCGAAGATAATATTAGCTAATTTCTCCTTACTGATTTTAATGGTATTGTACAAAGTAAACAGAACAAAAAGTAACCTATCTATTGGAGAAACCGTATTTATTCAAAGTCTATTCGGTGAATTTTTACTTCATCGGTTTCAAACAGACAGACAGATAAGAGTACAGTGTGTGCCCCCACTTACCTATCCAGGCAATTCGGTGTTTTGAACGCGCACCACTACTAATACAAAGTTTGTCTAACTATTTTTAGCGAAATATTAATATCATGAACTACCTCATTTTGATTTTGCTAAAAATAGTTAGACAAACTTTGTATTAGTAGTGGTGCGCGTTCAAAACACCGAATTGCCTGGATAGGTAAGTGGGGGCACATACTGTACATTCGAACAGGGATTTTGTGTAGTATTCGTTTGTAGTCTTTGAAAACAGTGATAGTGACTGTAGCCGTCGGCCCGTTTATTCAGTATAACATACATAACTTAGTCCCCAAGGACGCAATCTTCTATTAAAAAATGCAGATTTTATGCTACGTTCATGTTATGTGCATGCAACGGGTTGGTTGTCATTTTCTATGAATAATTTTACAGCTACATGGGCACTAAAGCCGAATGATGTTACTTACTGGACACGTGTTTTTCAAGTTTCTGTGGAAATATATTTTCATATTGAAAGAACTATCAAAGTCTTAGACTATAAACACCTACATAAAATCAAATCCGGCAACTAAGTTTTCATCAATTCAATTCAACCATAAAAAGTACAATATAAAGGCAAAGAGACCCCCTTCACGCCGCAATCAAATCCTAAAAATTATTCAATTGTCTTGTAAATTTCCATATAAGGACTTAAACATCTGATTGAGTCATCGCATCAACGCATCAAGTGTAAAAACACAAACGCACGTTCAGTTGTTCAAATGTTTTATATCCCTTTGGTAACATCGTTGAGGGGGCAGTGACGTGTGAAATTGATTGTCATTCATACTGATTGACACAGTCTGAGGGTGATATTGGGGACAGAGGCGGAGTCGCTGACAGTTTCATTAGATGCTGCTGACATAGGACACTCGTATTTTGTTCTTTTGCCTGTTTTAGTAACAATACATCTAGTCACAATCGCAACAGACACAGAGTAACTTAGCTACAAATTTCTTGAGCTGCAAGAAAAGGATGGGTCATGTCTTTGAATCGAATGTAGCTCGACATGTTTTAAGCAGATTCGATATTCGTTTATTTAGGAGCATACGCGGCAGATGTTGGAAGAAAAATGAATCAGTCTGCTGCAAGTGCTCTTAGTTCATACGATAATTCCCGTAATGCCGGGCGAAGCCGCATTTCTGTAATAAGACTAATAAGGCAGTCTGTATCGATAACAATTTTTGCTTTGAGTGCACGTTGCGTTCGGTCGGTCGCTCCGTCAGCGAAGCACAGGGCGTCTAGTGTAATGAAGTCGTATTAACGTGAAGAATTTATGTGGATTTGTATGGAGAATTTTAATTCCACAAGTGACCGCTAGCGGCGCTGTATAATTCTCCATCGGGTATGTTAGGGAGTTCCTTAACCGCATATGTAAATGATTTATAAAGAAATTCGTAAATAAACGATAATCGAATAAAATCGAAATTGAGTGTAAATATTATTCTGTACTTGTCATGTAAACGAATATAATTCAGAAAAAGTTGCAAACTACATGAATGAAATAGTGTAAACATTTTTTGGCCACTTTGAGTGAAAATATAGAACTGTAGTATATCACGTATCCAATCCGTATCCAAAATTTCATATGCATTACATGCTTGTCCTCCATACAAATCGTTACGTTGCCGCTAGCGAAAACGGTCACTGTATACTTAGTAATGTAGCTGTTCTAATTTAGGCGGAACCCGTCCGGGGCGGACTCATTACGAACGTTCATATTTTAAAACTTTGTAGACCCTCGTGTTGTTTGAAGCAAAGCAATATTAATGTTAAAGTACCCTATCCCGAAAGTGTATTAAGAATATGAAATATGGCAGAAGAAAAATCGATCTCCATTTAACGCTTACGCGATGATTGTACCCACAAATTTTCTCTGGAAAGAAAATTATGAGTAACATAAAAAGGAACCAGTCTGACGCTGAATCGATATTTTCATGTCGATGGTAGATATTTTCAGCCCTAATTCATAGATAAATACATACATACATCACGCATGTATTCACAAATGTGGTAGGCAGAGCACACGAAACGCTACATAGACACAACCATGACTATGTCACGTCTCATAGATACTTTAAGCATAATTTTGTGTGTAAATATGGTGACAGGTTGCCAGTCTGCAGATAGTAGCATATCTAAACCTATTTCCTTAGTCACCTCTTCTGACGTCCACAGAAGAAATGGAGAGGTGTTATTCTAAACTTGACACCACTCGGCAAATCCACGGCAAGCCCTAATTCACTTTACTTTCTGATAACCTGCAGTCATAAAATTTGGTACAAAGCAATATTATATAAGTATATAATATATAACACACGTAAAGAAAAATCCGAAAATCGTATATTTGTATTTGCACTAAAAAAAAAATAATTACGCGTTCACGAACTTATTTTCGCAAATGGGTGCAGACAGTACACATACTGAGACAACGGTTTTCAGATTTACTTTTCAATGTGGCCGTGTTTGTCCAATTATTATTTTTATTCTCGAGTTTCCGGTTTCACAATGCAAATAAAGAGTCTGAGGGAAGCAACGTCACAATAGTGCGGGGTGTACATGTACACCTTCTACTTTAGAGATACTTTATGATATAAGATATGTGTAAAAACTAGTGTTCTTAAATACCTAGTTAATAGTAAATAAGAATGAGGTAGTCAAACGGTTAAAGCTATAGTTACAGTACAGCTAGTAAAGTAAAGTAAAGAAACTTAATTCCCAGCTCATATAATGGAACCTTTTTATTGCGTCGATATGATTTTCCGAAGTAAAGCAATGCTACTGTGACGTTTTATATATTATTATGTCAGAAGATTTTTTAGTGGGTCAGAAAAGATTTAAGATAATTATTTTCATTATGATTATACTCATCATTTATAACGGTAACCCTAATTAACAAAAACCAACGATTCTAAAAAAAAAATCATTCGTAATTATTCTTCTTTTTACAATCACATCAGTGTAGAGACGGCTCAACGCGTTTGCTTCTTGGTTGACGCAGGTGTTCGCAAAGTTTTTACAAATCCAAGTCCAGAACTCGTTCCGTTTGAGTTATTAATTCCGTAATTTGACAAAACTTGGGAACAAATATAACAATTTGTCTTGTTTAGACGTCTTGCTTGGTAACAATGCGGCATTTTGATGTAGAGCGATCCGATGTCGATGTTTCTAACTTTATCGTTACAAATTTCAACCAAGTAAGTTCTAATAAATTAAGTCACTTTACGTATTTTGAAAAATGCTTGTTCACGTCAAGTAAACCGAGTGGTTGCGCTCAGCGCGTTCTTGGCAGTAGCCGCCACGGCTCCTAGATGAAGGGCTACGGGTTATGCGACAAAACGGTCGAGCTAAACTCGATTTAAGACATGAGTTATCCGCATTTTTCAAGAAGAGCTAGTCTCGCGATAGTTTCCTGTTCAAAGTTACTTTACGTGATTTAAATAACTCAATACCTACTTAATACCTTTTTCACGTATCTTTTCAATTGCCTTTGGTGTCGGGTTTAGAATATCACCTCTCCATTTCTTGCTTGGATGTCGTAATAGGTGATTAAAGACGTAGGTTAGGGCATTTTAGGCGACAGGCTAGCAACTTGTCGCAATACTCGTAATACATATCTTAACTGAAAATAGTACCTAAGGGTTTTGTCTACATAGCGTTTCGAGCGCTCTGCCTACCCTATTTGGGAATACTAGCGTGATGTATATGTATGTATGTATGTATGTATTTTTATTTACATGCTAACAGTTTTGTTACGCTAACAAATTCACGTAGATTAAGAACACAAAATAGCAGCTTGAGCACTCCTATTCCGTTTACGAGTAAGTACACGAGAAAGAAGATTTTCAAAGTTCAAGTTAACAGTCTTGGAACTGTTTCGTACAAAACTAGCGACTAGAGAACACTGTGATTTGTTTAGATCTAGGTCGAGCTAATTTCAAAGTAAGGAAGATAAATGCGAAAGTCGTTTTAGGAGACAGCGTATTGCGAAAGTAAATCCTTTCCAACTTGTTAAGGCTCTTGAGTTTTTATTAAGTACTATTTAGGTATGTAGTTGAAAAAAGGGCACAGAGAAGAAACAAAGCTTACACACTCGAAAATAATGATAACGGGTCGGATTTCTTGGAAAGGAGTTTTGACGTGTGTGTGTGATAAGTAGTCATTTTAAATGTTTTTGGGAATTCAAAAGTAGAGGATAATATCAAGTTAATAAATAAAAACGCTTTAAACAAAAAGTGGAAGCTACAATGAGTGGAAATTTGGGATTGAAGTCAAGTAGACATTTTGGTATGTGCGTAGGCGAATTCCTTGAGTCTTCGAGCTCTATAATCTGATTTCGTTACAGAGGCTTGCAATCACTGGATTTGAAATTGAAAGACTCTGAAAGAGTGAAATGTCGTGCATAGGTCAGAATTTCGAATCCACAGACTTATATTTAACTAGATACCGCGAGTACCTGCATTTGTATGAAAACTAAGCGTGTCACTTTTTCTCAATGGTAGGTATCATCACATGAGTGCTTTAGCGATCGGAATTGACAGTCTGAGTGAAACCAATTCAAAGATGATGCCGCCTTATTCAAACTATCCTGTCTCTAGGCAGTTAAACCTTATCTAAGTGTTATAAAACTAAATTAAATCGTGTCAAAAGAGGAGCATTGCTCCTCCTTTTGGCTCCATTTTGGCACGCAAAGTACATACACTTGAGTCATCTAGCTCGATATAAATCTGTGTTCGAATCATTGAGGATATAACCTATAGAGTACTAATGTCATCTTGGTTGTTCGGAAATTATTCCGCAAAACAATTGAAGACCTCGCTGTGCTCTTATTGGCCGGCCCAAGATCGCGTGCCACACTAGAGTTGGGCAAGTTTACAAATGTATCGATAATATCGATATCGATAATAGTAATTTTTTACTAATTGTCCTGGAAAGCAATTTTTAAAACAAGCTCACCTCTCTGTCTTCACTCATCGTTCAATATTAATATCGCTCTTGTACAATTATAAATGAAATGTAAACCACTTTTAAAATAAAAGATTATAAAATTCACCAACAAATTTAATTCCTTACCAATGCAGTCATCTTTTGGTTTATTGAAAAAAAAAAATGCTAATCTGGACCGAGATAATAAAATAAAACTGTCAAAAAATTAAAAAATACGAAATTTTTTATCAAGGTTACCTACTGTAAACAGTGAACTGTTTCGTTAAATGAATCTAAAATAAACCTACTTTCAATCACAGCGGATTACAGCTAATTTAATTTAAGTGAATACAATCAAAACTTTACAAAAATGATTGTTATTGAAAAATACAAAAAAGCAGTTTTTTTCTAAATAAAACCCGCGGGGACACTGGACTGTAATTGTTAGCAGTGGAAGACTTCGGCCCCTCAACACGAACTTCGAAAATTGATTTGATTGATTGATTGGCCCAAAATGATGCTAAAAGTGGCTGCGAAGCATGAGATAGTCATAATCATGGATATGTCTATTTCACGTTTCGTGTGTTTTGCCTACCCCATTTGGGAACAAAGGCGTGATTTTATGTTATGTTAACATTTATTTAATTCGGCACCGTAAAATACGAAATACTTATAAATATCGATACATCATTTGATTATTAACAGCGCAACTCTAGTTACACTGTGTATTGACAGAATGAGATGAAGTAATGGAATGACACCTAGGTGAAAGTGAGATGCATAATTATGTGTCATTTTGAATGACCAGTTAACTTGAGCTGCACTAAAATGAATATAAATTGAAAAATGCATGTTTACTGTTAATTACCGGTTAAATGTAACACCGTCTGTTTTCAAATTTGAATTTTTGCCGTTTTTACCACACCAACGAATGGAACAGTACGTCATTACGCAAGTATATTAATTTACATCTAGAAATATGAGGAGTTGCACACAGATCTGTTGTTGGCTCCATACAGTTTCTGTGACAGTGACACTACACGTTAGTATATTGAAATAAACAAACATTTGCGGACCGGGGTTGCGAACATTGTTTCTCTATAGGTTCTATCCTCTATGGTTCGAATCTATAGTAATTTAAAAAAGTAGAGTGAGAAAAGAGAGCAGGGGTGAGGTTCAGCTGCCCAAGATGTTATATCGACCTTGTTACAGAGACAAATGTTATAATAACCTACGTTAACCTGTGTAGGTAACGTATTTTATATGCTCATAATTTTATTATTGTCATACATAACGATCAATCCAAAAGCTTGTCATGTAGACGATAAAAATCGCCGAAAAAGTATCATACTGGCTTAAAATACGCGCGTCATTTTTATTTGTCTAAAAATCTATAAAATCACGTTTGTTTAGTCTGTTGGCTGTCAACGGGCATCTCTCTTGCTCGGCGCAAATATTTTTTTCACGGCAACCTTTCTCGACTTTGATTAATGACTTAGCGCGAGTTTTTACCGCGTAATTGGCTAATAGGTTCATGGACGGCCGATCAAAGTTAATGTATTCAGTTTGCGGAGCTAATTTTTCTCCGATGAAGTGAGAACAAATTGACATTTTAATAAGTAATCATGCCCCAGTGAGGTGCGGGGTGATTGGTTTCCACGGTCGCTTGTCGTCACTTGTATGCTTCCTGAATATTACCTTCGTATTCAATGTGATCAGTTTGACAGCTATTACAGTTAAATTTATATGATTTGTTTAATGGTGATTTGTAAACCTTCAGGTTTTTATCAGGGTGATTCTTGCGCTAAGAAATCTAATTTATAATCTTGCTCGTGCAGTATGGGTATATTAATACTCAGAGCATAAATACTTACTATTTTATATTGCAGTGGTTTAGCTATCACCATAATTTGTAACGAATTTTCAAAATTTGTTGCCTTCTCCTAACTAAAAGTAAACTATATTTTAGCAGAAATTGTATTTTTAAATGTATACTATTACTACACATCGACGACTAAAACGTCGAGTTTAATCCATATTGTGATGCCGAGTTCGCATTTCAGCGCAACGTCTACAAAATCTTTGGCACATAACTAAAAGCTTTGAGAGGCTTAGGCAGAATTTTAAGTAAATTTGATGATTTCATGCTGAAACTTAGCACTATTTCTGCTGCGGACTGCTAGAGAGTAAAATATTTTTCCTTTCAGCTTTAGCTTTGATTGGTTATACATATAGCCTAAACAATGTCATAGATATAAAACCATAACACGCATTTTTCCTACTCCATTTTGTATATAGCGCGAACACCTATAGCGCATGTAATGTATACAGAAGAAACTCTTGAGGTATTGGGTTTAAAATAACCCGTCTGCATTTCTTCCATAGATATCGCAAGAGGTAACTAAGGAAATAGGTTAAGGTATGTTTTAGGCGAAGGGCTACCAACCTGTCGTTTCGTATGCTCTGCCTACCCCTTTTGGGGATACAGGCGTATGCGTAGCAAAATGTAATTGTTCAAATAGAAGCCCAGTTTAGTTTGTACAGGTTTCAGTAAGTTCATCGCTGACAAAACAAATGAACAGATGTAGTTGCCTCTTTATTCCCGAACTTGGCTATTCACTCAGCCTAGAAATATCCCGAGAGTACGTTACGCAGGCATCGTCGCCGGTGAAAGCTAGTGCTCCTAAAGTATAATATATTAGGTACTCTTTATGATTAATGTTGGCACCTCCTCGCTCACTCGCTGATGTGATTTATTGAAATAACTAGCTCTTGCCTGTAATTTGGTCGACGTAAAATTCAGTTATTGCTGTCCAATGGAAAATAGATGATTTTCCAGCACAAAATGTCGTGTAGTATCGGCTTTAGAATAACACCTCTTCCTTACATGTGTAAGAGGCGACTAAGAATAGAGATTGGGGGATGTTATAGGCGAGCAACCTGTCTCTATTTTTTTTCTAGCCTAGTATATCCCACTGCTAGGGAAAGGCCTCCCCTTTCTCCCCTGTCCCTATTATACTTTTTTTATTCATCTTAACACCTAACAAAATATGCGAAATTTGGCTACGAAATGTGAAGTACTCATGGTTTTGATTCTGCCACATTTGCGTGCTCTTCCTTCCACTTCAAAAAATACATACATACTTCACGCCTGGTTTCGAAACGGGGTAAGCAGGGCACGCAAAAGGTGACATAGTTTTAACACTCTTACACTTTAAGCATAATTTTTATTTAGGTAGAAACAATGATGTATAATAGTGACAGGTTGCTGGCCTTCCGCCTAAAGCACACCTTAACCTGATACCTTAGTGTCTCTTACGACATCCATAGAGGAAAGGGAGAGGGGTTATTCTACGACAGGCACCACCACCATACGGAAAAATACTTATATTACGATTTACAAGCTAAAATTTCAACTAAATATTCAGTCATTCGACAGTTTCAATGAGATAACAGACCGAAAAATAAACAGAGAGATGCTTTAACTTTTATAATTATTAACATGGGCCGCGTAACCTAACTTAGATACATCCCAATAGTCTACACGAGACTCTTATATAAATTATACATGAATCATTAACAAAATTTAACGGTCACAGAACGTGGGTCACGGACAAACGTTCCGTGTTAACATTTCATTCACGTTTTATCATTATTATAATTTAACGAGTCTCCGCCCTACATGATCCTTATTACACGCAAATTTTGTTAAGGACAATGTTTGACAAAAGTAGGGCGCTGGAGTCCAATTCTGTGACATTTTTGAAGAGTTACTCTCGACGCAAAGGTGGATTACGTTTATTTGAGAACCAGAAGCATCTCGGCTTCCTTTTTTAACCGACTTCAAAAAAGGAGGTATTCAATTCGGCTGTATTTTTTTATTTATTTTTTTTTTTTTTTTTTTT
>BHDV01069675.1:201499-240673 GCA_005406045.1 Adoxophyes honmai | reverse complement strand
TTAGTAAATATGTACAAAAACAGAAGTTTCCTTTCAGGATAAAGCTAATTTGAAGTCGGTTTTTTTTTGTTTAAAATTATTAAAAAAGAAGAAGGAGATTCTCAATTTGAATGTCTGTTTATTTTTAAAATGTTGTTTTTTTTTGTAAAATGTAGCCAGTTACTCAGCTCTAATACAGTTTCTAATGCTGTTTTTTTATTGCGTCAACTTTGCTTTGATTTATTTGTTCCAACTTGTAAAGCTCCAAATCTTTCCGTTTGTAATGTTATCAGAAAATAACAGATGTTTATTAAACTGAAGTCAAACCCAAAATAAATCTTTGATACCATTCTATTGGAACTATGTGTGTGATGTTACTTGTTTTATGCTCCTGGTTGGTTATATTATAAGCAAAATATTTTCCACAAAACGATCTTTCCCAAAGATTCAGCTACCCTATATGATATCGGTATCATAAAAAGTAATCATCCAGTCGTTTTGTACTTTTACCCCAATACTTTCAATTTTCCCAACGCGAAGCACCTCTTTTGCTTATTCAGGACACATTGTATCCGAGGACAGCAGATACAGGTCCCTTACGTAATTGGGGATCCCTACACGACTTCGCATTTATAATATTAGTGGGACGATGACATTCCATTCATGACTTTTGGCATCCACTAGAACCCGATCCCAAATTTCTGGATGTAATTAACATGAGGACGTGACGAGACGTCTAATAAATATGGCGCCCGTTTTCGTATTCACCCTGTATGTTCGAGGTGTACTGAACGTAGCTTCGGCTTAGTGAGTGAACTAAGGCATAAACGTGAAAATTCGGAATGTGCTGAACTAGACGTTTGGCTTCAAGCCTGTTTAGTGTCAATGCTAACCTCAAATTTAATGCGTAAACTTGGAGTCAAGTTATACTGAATATGTTTTACACATAAAACTACCGTGTGGTGCCGGGTTAGAATAGCACCTCCCCCTTTCTTCCCGTGGGTGTCGTAAGAGTCGACTCTGGGAAAGGGTTGGTGTATTGTGGGCGATGGGCTAGCAACCTGTCACCACAATATCACGTTTGACCATCTGGTTACCCTCAAGTTGCTAAACGTGGCATTGAATTTTTTTAATTCATGTGCTCTGCCTACCCCTCTTGGGAATACAGGCGTGAGAATATGTATGTATGTATGTATAAAACTACCGTGATATTCACTCATAGTGAAATAAAACGAATCTACTCACGTTTTTATATCGAGATTAGCTCGACTGTTTCGGGCCAATTCGTGACCGATCATCTGGAGCAACGCGCCACGGCGGCGGATATGGACATTTTATCGACTTCCAAAAAAAGCAATTGTTTCTCAATTCATTTGAACATTTCGCACAGCAGTAGATCAAAACGTAATTTTTACTTAGACTAATTCTACTTAAAATAGATTCTGTATTCGTATCTTAAGCAAAACTTGGCGCAGAACGCGGTGTGATCAAAAAGAGGAGTCAGTAACCTAATCGTACCTAAGAATTTCCAGCCAAAGCGCAAAGAGGCGGAAAATTAGATGGCCGACGGAGACACCAAATCCAATTTTGTATCAGCAAAATAAATTTAAAATAATCTGAGCGTGGATTGATACGGACTCAAAAATTAGGTTTGAGTTGTTCTAACAAGGTAAAAGAGCGGTTTTATTTTTTAAACTGGTGTTGTGGGTTCAAAATGTAACATATTCACATAACGCAACAAAAACCATGTCAACTAATGAACAAAAAAATGACTAGATGAATAGCTACTTTAAAAAGTAAAAAAAACTATTACTTTTAGTTTCAAATTTTATATACACTACTGATAAAATTTTGTTCAAATGTCGCAAGGAAACCTCATGAAAGCAGAGTTTTTAGAGCAGCACACACACAGACACATAGAAAAACATAGAGGGAGAAAGACATTGACGTAAAGGTAATATAGTAGCATACCTAATCTATTTCCTTAGTCGCCTCTACGACATCCACAAAAGGAATGGAGAGGTGTAATTCTAAACTCGACGCCGTAAGTTGGGAATGAATTAGTCGACAGGCTTGTAATTTTTACCTATTTTATCTCGCGTGGCGCTTGGTAAACATGAAATCTTTATGTATGAAGGTAACGTAGCTACCTATCTATAAAATAAAAAGCTTCGACAAAGCTTCCTAGAGCCAACTTCCAAATAGATACCGCGATCCTTTTAGGGTTACAATCAATACGTGTTTGATTTCAATTTGTGAGATATCCTTTACGAGTGTCAACGTTCGGAAAAGGCGACAGTTGAAAGGCCACCTGAGATCGGTAACCCTGGGATTTTAAGACGAAAAGACTCGTATCGTGAGAGAAAAATGTTTTAAAGCAATAAGTAAATTTATATGAGTAATGCCCAATGCTAGTAGGTACAGGGTGTCCCGTGGCAGATTTTGGATTTGAAATTTGAATATTTTTCCAACGGTTGCGCGTGGGAGCGGGAAAGTGTTACCGTTTGACTTGGCATTTGTGCGGATTGTTTACCCATGGTGCAGTAGTGGACTGGCGTGCACCGCAGTTTCGCAGTTAAAGCGTATTTTAAAGCGTAAATTTCTGCGCTGTAGCTCACCGGTCATTTTGTTCTCACTACAATATTTGTCTAATAAGTGATGGACCGAGTGGAATTCTGATTAGGACGTGGGTCCAGAAGTTCCATGCAACACGTCCAACAGTAAAAGAGGCCACCTCCAGGTCCCAGCCAAACGTGAAGGACTGATCAAAACATTGGACGTTTTGAAAGCAACGTGCAAAATAGTCCTCGCCATTCCGAGCGTAAGAAAGCGTCAAGTTTGCGGCTGCCAAAAACCATAATGCACCGTTTTTCAAGCTTGTACATTACATTCCATCCTTTTAAGATCCAATTGGTACAGGAATTTTAAACTTAGTCGGTCAGAGAGCGGCAGGAGTTCTCTGTGAACATGTGATGACCCTTTTTCGAAAAAATCTTCCTCGGAAAATCGAATAGCCGGTTTAAAGACATTGGCATGGCCATCCAGATTACCAGATCTCACGTCTTTGGTTTTTTTATCTATGGGGGAAACTTAAAGATAAATTTATACGATAATGACCTGACGATTCTCTTAGAATTAAACGATAATATGACTCGAAAAGTTGACGCTATTTTTCCGTCAGTACTGCAGCGCGTCAATCAGAATGCACTAGAAAAATTCTCCGAGTGAGTGCGCTGCGATGGAATACATTTCGATAAAGTACGCTTTAAAAAACAAAATCCGCATGATTCATCTTTCTTTTCATTACAAATACATTTATATTCTCAATTAAAAACATCTTTAAAATTAACTTTGAAATCAAAAATCTGCCACGGGACACCCGGTATATTATAAGTTTGTATCTATCTATAGTACCCATATATCACTGGCTTTTTCTAGTTTGGGATTAATTCAAGTGGCGGGAATGGTCCAACGATTTTCATGTCCTTTAATTGCAACTTACTCGTTGCTGTATTTTTAGCGAAACGTTGGCACCGTTAATGAAAAATTAGACAATAGTTATCTAAGAAAACCTACCTGTGTATATTGCCTATGAGTGCATACCAAATCGTAAATACTGCGACTCACACACATGTTTAAATAACACAGTAATACAGTAATAGAGTATTATACTCGTGATCACAGCGCTGCAACGTCGTAACGTCGAAGTAATGGAAATCTTAGCAAAGCGTGATTAAGTCCCGCGTTTTAAAAAAAAAATGTTTCGCATAATTTTGCAACGCTTCACCCAAAGATCTGAACCGGCAGTTTCGCACATTTTACTAGCACCGTTGAGAGACTCAAGTCAGTCATAGTGAAATAAACTGATCTACGCGCGTCTATTCGCTGCCGTGGCGCGTATCTCCAGATCATGGGTTACGGTTTGGCCTGAAACATGTCGAGCTAATCTTGGCATATAACACTTGAGTAGATCCGTTTATAAAATGTTTAAAGCTCGAGTCAGAGTTCACTAGATTACATTTTGTACTAGACAAGTTGTACTTTTAATCTATCACGGCCAAGACAAGGACACTCAAACTCGTGAAGTTCAAGGGCCGAACGGCCTTAATCTTAAATTAATCTTCTCCAGCAGATTATCAATTCAGTGACCTTTGAGCCGGATAAATGGTTCACTCTCTGACGACAGACAGACATAAATAATAATTTGCATGCCTACCTTAAATTCTCCCTTGCGGTGTCGGGTTTAGAATTACAAATCTCCATTTCTTTCGTGAAAATTGTGATAGTAGTTACTATGGAAATAAATTAAAGTTTTCTTTAGGCGACAGTTTTCTTTTGTACATACATACATACATAACCGTCACGCCTTATTCCCTGCGGAGTAGGCAGAGACAACAGAGCGCCATTCGCTTCTATTTTGACACACTTCGGGTACTCTTAATTTGGCCTCCCTTTAGCACATCGCCGATCTGGTCGATATACGTTCTTCGTGGGCGCCCTCGACCAACTTGCCCCAACACACTTCCCTTGTAAATTTGCTTACATACCCTTGCTTCATCCATTCTCTCCACATGCCCAAACCAACGCAGCATACCTTTCTCTACCCTTGTTACAATACTCTCTTTCAGACCACACTTCTCTCTAATCACCATTTTCTTTTGTCTACCTTTAAAAATTAAATTGCACTAAAAGTGACAAATTGACATAAAATAGTCATCTGTCTAACGTTGCTTGTGCTCTACTACTTGTCACTTTCTGACGTCTTTAGTTAGACAGTGACAGATACAGTATATCTCGCGCGCAACTCTACCCCCGCCCTGTCGTGCTGGGCCGGCCGGTCACAACGCAAAGACTCACTCCGCCATAATTTATTTAAATCAGTGAACTTATTTAACGGCCACCTTAATGCGTGTACACCTAATTACAACGACGGCCACCATAAAATTATGTTACAACGTTTACGGGTTTGCACGTTTCCGAGTAATCTATTCTATTTACCTGACCTCCCTTGTCGAGGGCGGGAACCCTTTTTAATTCGGGTAATTTACCCGAGTATCTTATTTACATTTTATTCATATGTTGAAAAAGGGCTTAACCGTAAAACGGTCAAGAGCGAAGTTGACTCCCGCGTTACGAGTTGCCATTTACTTTGTCATACTTGTCCTGATATTTGAACTACGTGTTCCTTTTAGACCGGCCACATACATTCGGAATCTCGATTCGGAATCTCGAATTGGACTGTCCAAACGCACTAAATCCATACGACATCTATGAACCAGCCACACACATTCGGAAAAATTCCGTTCGGAATTCCGAACGGAAAGCTTCCGTATGTGGGTCCATAGGTTTGTACGTATTGACTGCGTTCGATTTTCCGATTCGAGATTCCGAAACGGAATTATTCCGAATGTATGTGGCCGGCCTTATACTACAGTTGTACATGGGCTAATCGGGAACCATTGCCCATTTACAGAGTGGCTGGAAATTGACCGTAAAGATATTACCCAGTGGTCATATTTACGCGTCTGTGATTTTTTTTCCTGAAATTTTTATGTAAGTAAAAATAGTACGAAAATTTTAAAATATTGCTCAGCCTTTTAATTTGTACTGCCCGGCTCTTAAGCGCGTAGCATCGCGATATTGAACAATTGCAGGAGTGTACGCGCCGACTAACGGAACTTGCGTACGGGACGTAACGTAGGTTAAACACAGGACACAATTACCTGAAAAGCAATGAAACTTTTGTCTCTCACAAGGTCAATGATGAAAATTTTCATGAAATATTTTACGGGGGTTTTTCAGTAGCGTGTACCCAACCACTGGTTAAAATATTTCTGGTCAATTTCAGGCCATCCTGTAAAGTAGGTAGTCGGCAAACAACTGGGCCAAATTTAATATTGTAGGTACACAATCACGCCTTTGTTCCCAAACGAGGTAGACAGAGCATACGAAACGTGACATAGACAAAACCATGATCTTGACTATTTCACGCTTCCCAGCCACTTCTAGCATAATTTTGGATTTGATAACAGGTGGAATAGGTATAATAGTGAGAGGTGTTTTTCTATCCCGACACCACACACCAAATTTAATATAGTGGGGGTAAAATAGTCGAGTTGCGAGTAATTTAGTTGTTAAATGTGTTTAAACAATGAAACTCAACTAACTTTTCAATGTTTAGACACGTTTAGTTATTTAAATTACTCGCATCTCGACTAAAATACTGGCCTAGTCCGAACTAAGCTTTAGAGCTCGTTACCGTAGCCGCCATAGCGCGTTGCTGCCTGTGTGGTCCTTTACCACAAGTTGTTACAGTTTCAGAAAAAATAATGTACACAATGCTCTGAGTCTCCTGAGTCCTCTGAGTCTGTCACTCGTCACCCGCGAGACGAATACCTAATCTTTCTCCAGGTGCGCATCCCTAAAACTACCCCCAGAGGAATACTTAAATACACCATTTTAATTAAACTTAATGCGGCTCGTTTATTAGCCGTATCGCTATGGGGTTGAGATAAAGTGAATAAAAGATGATTACGGAGGTCATTACCCTCCGGAGATTTTATTCGGAAATGTAAGTCGTTCCGCTTTATGTGTTTTGTAAACTAAGTTTCGAGGCTGTAAAGTATTAAATTAAATTTTCAGTACTTTTACTTTTCCGTGAAGTTAGCATCGGGCTCCTCTTTATTCGTTGGATCGTTGGCAATTCGATGTTGATCCCAAAACTTTATCTTCCAGTTAAGAGGACGGTTTACAGACTCTTCCAAAAGTCTAAAAGTGAATGTCTAAATGTGGATACAGGACGTCCTAAAACAATGGGACTTGAAGGGAAAGTACTTTATAAATTAAAAATAAAAAGGAATTTATTATGTTATTTTATAAAGTAAAGTATCCCTCAAGCAAAAGGACATATTTTAAATATTTCATGTACTTTCCCTTTTAAGTCCCATAATTTTGGGACGTCCGGCAAGCATGCTTGTGGTGGTTATAAAGATTTGGATGGTACATCTACGAACCTGAATAAAACACACATATTAAAATAACCATTTTATTTTAAACCTTTAACATATTTAGACACAATTTTAGGTTTAAAAATAGATGGTGGTATAGATAGTAACAGGCTGTTAGCCTGTCGCCTAAAAGATACCTAAACCTATCAAAAAGTCGTCTCTTATGACCACGGCTTATGACTTCCGCTAAATAAATGGAGAGGTGATATTATTATAATAGCTTGTAATTATAGTTCTTATGTTTTTTTTTAATCGATAATCATTTTGCATAAATTCAAAGCGCCTTCGAAGAGTGCCATTGACGCCAACCTCTAATAAATTCTGTTCACCAATTACCCAACTATTTACTTAACGGGCGCCTCTTTCCCTTTAAACTATTGAATAATACTTACCGTACAATTTAAACCTTAAACTTTGTTCGAATGCCCTTTGACTTTGGGCGCTCTGAAGGTTCCAAATTGCGTCGAAGAGTTCAGAACTGCTTGGGATTCCAACCATGTAATAAGGTCTGAGATATTAGGGTGGACTCATAAGGACCCAAGTTAGAGTTCGTCTAATTTATAAACGATCGAACCATGGCCAGCCCCAGTAATAGAATAATCCTGGTAAGCTTTTTTCGATAATTGAATGACAATCGATAAGTTGATTACGCTTCATTATTTGTCCCTGTTTGGATATCTCGAGGGATAGCCCCTTTATTTTTAGACATACTTATGACGTAAACGTAACAGTGAATAAATAAACTAGTAGAAAAATAATTTTAGACACACGTTTTTTTTTGTCGATTACCTAATTGTCTTTTTCCTAGTTCACACTTCATTCTACTGACTCACACTCATCCTAGATATTATGTGTGCCAAATTTCAAGTCAGTCGGATCAACCATTAAATACATCTCACCTGCGGGGATGATCATAACTAGCTTACTTATTTATTCACCAGAATTCTACTACCAGACTATTTTAATGTCATCTTCCATTACACAAGTGTAAAAATTTAAGATCAATCGGTCACCCAAAAGTAGATCAAGTATAACTTGGCGGATTTAACGAGTGACTAGGAAAGTAGCGAGCCGGAACCAGGAGTAAAAAAAATACCAACCACATAAATTAATGTTATTATTTATTTAACGATACAAAATGTATTTACAAATGTCGATGGTGGTAGAAAAATACCCAAAAGTTGTTTTAAATACGCATTGAGAGTCTTGATGCATGACGTCGTGTTGCAGGTTGCTTTAGGCGGAAGCTGAAAAGGACAAAAATAACGCTCAGTAACCGGTGGTCTTGCCAAATTGTCGGTAAATAAGAACTTGGCTCGGTTTTCAACTGATTGCGGAATAAAAAAGATAAATAGGAGGGCCTTTGTTTACTTTTCTTTTATAATAATTTCGTTTAAAATTCAGAATTTAACCCCGAAATCGATTTAGCTTACACCGTATGCAACTTTATACAACTACCCCTATACTACTAAGAACCCGCTTAAGACGATTTCTCAGGGACCCTAACAAAACCGCGTATTAAGCGTGAAAGCGTATTATGCGGGAAAGGGAAAATAAAACATACTACATCTTTTAATTTTGGTAAATACTATACTCCTCATGTCAAGCCAACGATGGGAGCTGTTCCTGTAAATAGAGAAGGCGTAAGCGCGGAGGAAAAAAAGCCAAGATGGCAGCCTCCACCGAGGTCGGCCCGTACAGCCGGGCCGAGCCAAGCGGTCACCGCCCGCCCTCGGAAAGGAGAAGACGCAGCGAAGCTCGGACACTTCAGAAGGCGAGAGAGTGCCCACACAGGAGCTAATCCTATTCATTCAGGAGATCCAAGCCGGCCAGAGCCCAGTGGCATTTCTCTTGGAATGGCTGGCTACTCTGCACGCCTGGAGTGACTAGCCGGCTCAGGACGGCCCACTGGAACACCGCCGGCCTTACGCCTTTTAAAACCGGGTTGCGACGTCACTGGACCAGAAGTCTATCGTAGCATAGAAGACGACCAACGAGGCCTGAGGGCCCACTCGGTAGCGGGACGACCCCGCTGAAGGGGGCAAATGCCACGAACAGCATCTCTCGAGACTGACAATACGAGCATCTCGGCTCGGACTCCGGCGTATTAAACGGGATGACGAATCGTATTAAGCGTTAAAAAATGTATGAAAATGTGTCTCAAGTTCCAGGGACTGGCGTAAAGTGGCGTATTAAGCGAGAAATCGTATTAAACGTGATCGTCTTAAACGGGTTCTACTGTAGATAATTGATTAATATGAAGTAAATATTTAAACCTTTAGTAAGCTGAGGACATACCAAAGTTTGACTTATTACCGCATTTTGATCGATTGCAACTTAACAAAATGCAGTAAAGATTAATCAAGTGTAATTTCATAATTCATTACAAACTTTACATTAAGCGATCGTTTAGGCATTTATAAAAAAATCGCTAATTTGTCTGAATAAGTACTCAAGATACGGAAAGAGATTAGAAAGCTTCGAGATGTGGCGTTGGAGGAGGATGGAAAGAATAAGATAACATTCTCAACATGGAAAAAAAAGAACATTACTGGAGAGTAGAAGGTGTCAAATGATGGGACACTTGATACGATACGATTTTTTTTAAGCGTGCTACAAGGAAGACAGAAGAAGAAAAAGGAAAAGGAAAGAAGGAAGGTTAAGAATGACGTATGTTGACCAGATGAAGGAGAAAAAAGGAGTCGTGACAAGAGACTATCTCTTAAATTTAACAAAATAAGACTATCTAAGTAAGCCAATCGATGTCTCAGAATATTGCTCAATTATTTTGCAATCAATATCGATTTGATTTTGTTAAACGATTTTGCCTTTAAATTTTTACGAGTTACGCAATAGGGGTACACTCTCTGTTATCGGTGTCTATTGCAAAAATATAACTGTAACCGCTGTTATAAGGAATTTGTGATTCCTTAAGTAGATTTCGTTGCCTCATGGGATTGGGGTCAAGGTCAAATATAAGGTCGACTCAAACTGTCTAGGTTACATAATATCCTGTACCATCATTATTGAGATCATCAGTATCCAATATAGAGACCTCTCTCCAGGCAGATTTTATGCCTGGGGACCGAAGTCCATAGAGAGAAAGTTGGCAGTTATTTTTATGAAATCTATCTTCGAAAGTTCATTAGCGCGACGTAGAACACTGACAGTTGGTGACGTTTGCCGAAGTAGATCTACTAATGGGCGTTAGGTGGCGCTAGTGTCGTTGCAATTGTATACCTTCAACCGGCGGCGGAGCAGCCGCGACCGCTGGTTCTGGAGCGGGGGCCGGCGCGGGAGCAGCTGAAATAACGACAATTAGATTAGTGGGTATAATTCACATGTACTCGTATGAAATATTGTAATCGTAAGGAACACCTATTTCTGTTCACGACTATGTTTCAAATCTTTATCTTTTCCAATATTTTCCTCCATTTTTTAATACTTTAATATTCGATATTCAGAAACTCAATCTAAACAATCTTAAATTTCCTGTGGGTGAATCCTGGGAGACCTCTAGGGAAGTGCGATTTCTAACGACTAACCTATACTTTTTGTTTTATGTAATAGTACTTATTTCTATTAATCAATCGCAATTTTCTTACCTTCAGCCGGCGCTGGCGCAGGCGCTGGGGCACCTGTAACACAATAAAATAATGTTATTCTTACTTAGATGAACTGTAAATAATGAACTTTGCAATTTGCAGTTTGTTTGTATGTCTCAGTTTGACAGCCGTTTTAGTTTTACCTTCTGCGGGGGGTGCGGCAGCTGGGGCCCCTTCCGCGGGGGGAGCGGGAGCCGGGGCTCCTTCCGCGGGGGCGGCCGGTGCCGCTGGCGCTCCTATCGTAATAAAATAGTAAATTTGTGTGTGCTATAGTTTACTCTTATTAGACTTCACACAAAAAAGTGGAGTCTCCTGTGGACATAAAATTCATGAATAAGAAGGCCCAACGTCATGATTTTTAAACATATTAGTAGCTGGAGAGGCGTCCAAATACGTCTGATATTTTCTACTACAATTCTAGGCTGTAAGCCGTTTACTTTTGATATGTCTTCAAAAAATCGCTAACTAATTCTTGTGTATGATCCTTCAACAGAGATTTATAGCGGAGTCAATCGATATTAAGAAACTATGGAAATAACTTCTCTTATAAGATTATGTGATTTAATTACAGTTATCCATAACTGCTTAATATTGTGATGGCATTTCTAGTCTCACGCAAAATCTTCAAACAATTTGGAGTAAACATCACAAATACACTACCTATCTACCTACTTAATAGGAGCACAACTTAAGAGTTACAGTAGAATAAAGTTCTTTGATCACTTTCGAATTAAGTTTCACTTCAAGTCCAAACGCTATTTGGTCGCTGTTAAGCATTCATGTGTTAACCCACAAAAAATCGAGTATTGAGTTATGAATGCAGTCTTATTCTTTATGTCACAAGGTTTACGATAGTGCACTCCATTTTATTGAAAAAAAATCATAGAATATTCTAGAATACAAAAATTATTATTGCTTATTTCCTAAATCAAGAATGGTATTTAGCATTTATGTCTTAAGTGCCTTACATTATGAATGCCAAAATCCAATGAGAATACAGAAAAAGCAATAATGTGTTATACCACAGTTAACAGCTAAAGCAGCTTCAACTTGAACTTAAAATAAACTCCTTCTGTGATGTAAGTATATTAAAAGTGCATTGAATGAAACCTCTAGAATAGTAGACTTGTCCAAAAACAAAAAAAAAGAAAGATGTGCAAAATTTTAAAAACATTACACTACCTATGTTAGGGTCAAATGGTAAGGAATTATCCAGCTGCAAAGTTACACAGTAATACACGTCTCAAAGATATTCTTAATTAAGATTTTGACCGTTTTTAGTGGTCACCATCACCATTCTGCGAGCTGTATCTCAAAAACAGTTGAAATTTTCACAGACTATATTGTGTTTGTATTGTCACTACAACAACAAATACTAAATACAAAATAATTATGATTATTAGGGAGGAGGGGGCTCCCATAGAAAAAAAAGTGTCTTTTTTGCTGTTTTTGGTACGAAACTCTTCGTGCGCGAGTCTGACTCAAACTTTGTCGGTTTTATTAGGGTTCCGTAGTAAATAAGGAACCCTTATAGTTTCGTCATGTCCGTCCGTCCGTCCGGGCTCCTACTCAGCCGCTACTGCACCGATTGTCACGAAAATTGGTGGAGAGATAGATAATGAATAATGAAGTTCAAAAAGTTGGTTTTTAAAATTGTGAAAAAAAATTTTTTTTTTCAGCCCCCCTCCCATACAGCGAAAAGTGAAATTAAAAAATTAAATTGGACTGACCCCAACGTATCGGTATCGTTAAAAGGTCTTTAAAATGCAATAAAACGAGCTTTGAGGCTATGTAGATCAAACGCTCCAGTCTTAAGATAATCTAAGACAAAGTTAAAATTCGAAGTGTCCCCCCACCGTAACTTTTCAAATATAACTAAAATAATTTTTGAAAAAAATACAGTATATACCTCAAAGTAACGACTTTCAATTAAAATTATAGCGGACTCAGTATCATGGATAGTTATTTTTGTAAAACTCGACTAACTTATGTAGTTACAGTCGCCTGAACAAAATGTATGGAGTCAACCGCAAAATTAAATTTAGCTAGCTACAGAACCCTATCATGTGCGTGCCCGACACGCTCTTGCCCGGTTTATTATTTAAGTAGCACTCAGGTATTGTTATTGCCAGAAGCTTTAAGTTATTAAAAAAGTGATCAATAGAGCAAGAGTATAAGACTCACAGTTTCTGATTTAGAATATTATGATAGATTTGTACTATATGATGGATAAAAAAATTGTTTTATTTAATAATATGATCGTATTAATAATAATAAAAAAAATGGTTTATATTTTTGAAGAATTTAAATATTAATATTATTATAAGCGTTAACTTGTTTCTGATTTTAGGCAGAACTTGTAATGTGATTAAAAACATGTTAGAGCAATTAAAACTTTAAATAAATAAGTACATTTACATTTTAATGTGTTAAAAAACATCAAACCTGTTAATATATTAGTAGTTTCTTGTATTACATTTTCTAAAAATGAGTACAAATATTCATATTAAAACAAATCAGAATTTTGCATTAATGTGTTAAGCCACATAACACATTAATGCTAAATGTAACAAACCCTTTAGCAATTTAATCATTAACCATTTTTATGCTCTTGCTATTTAATAACGAATGTATTATAATATTTTCGTTTATTTTATCAATCTATGCATTTCAACAAAAAAAATGATACCGCATGACAATATTTTGTTACTTAAAATAAGCGGGAAAAGAAGATTGTTCTCAAAAAACTTTAACAGCTGATTACTCAAAACTAGGTCAGTGTGGGTTAACACACGAATGCTTAACAGCGTCCATTTATAAGTTTAGAAGTTTCCAAACTCTTAGAAGCGTACTTACCTACTTAGTTATAAAGTTTGAACTCAAGCTCCTTGTTTCTTTTTGTGCTTCTAATTTGTAACTCTAAGCATTAAAGTAGTAAAGTAGCTACCTTTTTATCACAACAAGCTGCATAAGACAACATTACTATCTTCAATTTTTTTTAATACCTTCAGCAGGTGCTGCCGCTGGCGCCCCGTCGGCGGGAGGAGCGGCTGGGGCGCCCTCTGCCGGGGCGGCACCTTCCGCAGGTGGAGCAGGGGCCCCCTCAGCCGGTGGGGCCCCGTCCGCCGGCGCAGCGGGGGCCCCCTCCGCGGGTGGCGCCCCCTCAGCAGGTACAGCTGGGTCGCCTTCCTACATCAAGATTAATGTTGAGCAAGAAGCATTAGAAGAAAAAACTCACAAGCGTTAGGTTTAAAGCAAACACGTAAATGTGCAATAGCTGCAAGCTGCTGTTTATGAGGAAAGTGGAAATTACTTTCAAGATCTTATTTCTTGTACAGCTGATTCTGTAATTTGGCACATTTTCTTTACGTAAAAATAATTGTCTTAATATGGGAGACAATTAAATACTCAACTTTTGTCCTTTTGTGTCACTAGTAAAATAGAAGGCATGCAGTATTTTTGTTTTCGAAGTATCAATTATTCCTTTGTGGATAACAAATAGCGCAAATGATGGTCGATGAGTAATGGGAATTGATCTACGTGCAGCAAATCGTATTCAAATAGTAGGAGTGATTCCTGCGCAGTGAACAATAACAGTTATTAGTTTTCCAACGTCTTCACGACGACGAAATTAGTTTTCCGAGAAACCATCTGGAAAACTTGGGAGGGTTATAAAAATCTGAAGCTTGCTTGTTATTGGGAAACAAATTGAGCACTCTCGTATTTTCATGAAAGGTTATGACGTGCATAAGTGAGTTTATTAAGATCGATAAAATTCCCAAAATGAACAGCTGAAATTTAATAAACCACGTGTGACGGTGCCGTTCATTTTATGAAAATGTAAAAAGCAATTTCGGAAGCTTCGGCGTTTTTATTGGAGCCACACAATGAGTGACGTTATTTCTAGCGAGATATTTACGAAGCAATCTATTGGTAAATTTATGCATGAGGTTTGTCAACAAGAATTGCTATAGCAGTTCGTTTACTAAAGCGTGTCTTAAGTTAATAACATTGAGTTCGTTCAGACGGACGGATCAGTAATCGAATAAACACTGACTCTACCATTTTGTCTGTGTCGCTGTTTCTTTCAATTCAATTTAATTAGTAAAATTTAGATTTATTAAAAATCATTCGTATTGATAGGAATGTCTAATGATGGAACTTATGCGAACACAGATCACCGAGTTAACGAATATTTCGACGCAAAATATTTGGCATTGAATTATCAAATGCAAGTAAAATATAGAAAACTAAGGACCAAAACTTGCATGTGCTTTAAGGTGTGTTAAGTCATAATAAAACTACTACAAACTTTTCCGTTATTGTACAAAAAACAGTAATGAGTACATTTATATGGTTGACTTCCGTATCACAACGAAAACGTTATCAGAGATTTCGACTATGTCATAATATAACGCACCTTAATGCACGTGCAACATTTTGGTCATCACCCAAAATTTGAATGGATCACACAGACGGAACTTTACTTAGCTTAACTTTATAACAATTAATTTCAGTTTATAGTTTTGCATTATCGATGGAGAAAATAAATATACAGCGATAACAGGGAACAGTGTCTGAACGAACTTATTTGATCTGAAGGAGCAAATAAACCAAGGGAATCAAACTTACCGGGAAAACGTTTGGCACGGCTGCAACGAACTTGCGGACTTGTTCTTAGATATGTCCCGTTTTTAGTTTTCAAGACCACCTCTTTGTATTTTATTTGTGTTTTTTTTTATTAAATTCATGGCTAAAGAGTTATTAAGGTTTACTAAGAATAATAAAAAAGGAAGTCCATAAGAAATATTTTTGTACATAACTTTGCCTCCTATTGCCTCGTGATTTAAGTTGCCAGTATATTATAAAATTATTATACCTACAACCATGATGAATTATAATATTTTTATGATTACGGTATTATACTTACTACTGACATGTAACTAATCTAGGTAAAGCTAACCCACAAGTATATTATAGAAATTTAAATTCTTAGCTAAAGTAAAATTAATTTGTTATTTACTTGGTCTTCACTGCTTTTATATTTTTCCACAATAAGATACTATTATGTTGCACGGTTTATTATTCAGTTATTGTTTATCTGTATTTGCTGTGGTAACTTCAATGCATGCATCTTTAATAACAGAACGTTTAACCCTGCCTTTAATTTTAATAAAATCAGGAAGAATTACAAAATAAAAACTTAGACGTTAGCATTTTTCGAAACCAACAAAAACAATATCAAGCCTAACAGTACCTTAATAAATTTTAAAGTCCATTTTGACGCATCTCTTTGCGATTTTTTCTAACCGAGCCTAAGAGAGCAAGGAATCATGCGACGCGCCTTTTTTGTGGTAGTAATTTATAGTTTGCATCAAAAACTTGACATTTAACTTTCAAATGCATTTACAACAGTTATATCTCGCCTCGCTACTTTCAGATCCAGAAAGTAGGTACAAAAGTAATATTTTCATACTTCGAATTTTAAAAGTAACCAAATCATTACCCAAATCGTAACTGTGAAAATTAGACGCCTAATATACCTGAACAGTTCGTAACATTTAGCGTGGCAAGATTATAAATAGTGAAGACAAGTTACCTACCACCCCTGGCGAACTTACAGTCTGTTCTTAAAATTTTGCCAAATCAAATTTCAGGGACTGTAGGTATTAACATTATGACAGTTACAAAACTAACACACCAAAAATATTTTTTAAACTAACAACCAAAAAGAAACTAAACATTTACTTGTAAGGGGTTTTCGAAATTATGTCAATTGGCAGACGAACACAACATATAGGAATACAAAAATCACTTCATCTCAATCTAAAAACTACTTTATAAAAATACAGGGTAAGGGATTAAGGACTAAAGGAGCGGACAACAAAAAACACATCGACAACACATGGTATAATACAGAATATTAATTTTTATTAAACGTATCAATATCTTATAAAAACATTATTTTAATAAATAAATAATTATAAAAATTACTTTGACATGTTCGAAATGGTAGACATGGTTGGTTGATTTATAGACGATACATAAAATAATGGGAGAACTATTGCCATCGGCTGAACTGGGAAGGTGGAATGTCCCCATAGGTCGGACTAGCCTTACAACAGGGTGGGTAAATCACATCGATATTGAGACAGTTATGGCAATAAGGTCGGCTGGAATACGACAAAGGTCACATAAAGTTTTTGGTAGGTGGATTAACACTTCATGCCTCAACCTCTTCCTCTTTTACCTTCTGATCTCCGGGCTTGCCCTTGGACCAGTCTGGTTTTTTCTGTAAAAATAAAAATAAACGCATTAGAATGTTAGATGTAGACACAAGTGCCGATAGCGCTACACTGTAATCAGTTGATCAAAAAGTGCTCGTGTGCGCTACATTCCACTGCACTCTCAAACATTCGAAGCCTGTACATAAACACTAATCGGTTGAAACCTTCGCAATATTCACACATATTCGAATAACAAAAGCGAGATTTAATGAAGCTGCTGAAACGTTTTCACTCTGTTTTTAATGCGGACACCGCAGCCAGCCAGGGGCGAAAGCATTACGTCAATCTTTTAGTTTTTTTTCTTTTTTCAATTAAGTCCCGCTTTCGCTATTTCTATAAACATGTATCGTAGATATTTACATAAATGCGTATAACAGACTAACAGCACGGTACGATACGTCAAGGAAACAAATGGTCCAATCAGTCAAGACTTCATTACCATCCTTCGTCTAGGCGACTATCATTCCGGTAGAGAGGACACCCCGGAGATACTAAAGATTCTCGATCAATTTTCCGCCTTGTAACTTAGTTCATATCCTTTGACTGCTATAAGGGAAAAGGTACAAACTATGGCGCAAACAACGTGAAAAATTGAACAACGCGTGTAACAACGATAATTTTCCCGTGAGATTCGTAATTAGTGACTACCGTTTGCTCCCTTGAATGCTGTCATGTCTATAAAAGTAATGCTTGTGAAAAAACACTGTTCAATCATCATTTGTATCCTTAAAGCATGTTGCACACGTTGAAGCTTACACATACAGTGCCAGTATCTAAAAACCCTTCTAAAAGAATAAAGCATGACGTGAAGCGCTCGCTAAATATTCAGTGATCTCGAGAAACATAGACGCCCTAACCGGCGTTCGTACAGATAGCACTCAAAGCAGTAATTCCAAATAAATAAGACTACCACTCTATTCATCTCGACACTACCGCCTCGCAGAAGGATGAAGCAAGATAGTAAAGTGCAAGAGATAGATTCGTGTCATTCAAGTAGTTCTAATATCGGCAAAGTTCGTGTGCCTACGCGAGAAAACTAATATTGCAGCCAGCTGCCATTCTGAGAATGATATAGATCATCCTTAAAGCCGCGATAAAAATATCTACAGCGTGCCACGTGTATCGTATGCTCAATAAAACGTGTCTACACCGTGGTGCTGGCGTGTTCTCTTTACGTATTTACCTTGCCTCCGCTGCCACCCTGTGAAACATGGTAACGTTATACACATCGCTAACGTAATTTAATTATGGGTAGTATTGTGTTCGTGTGTGTCACCTCGGCTGTGGTATTTGGTATGTACTCGTAGTTCTGTGCTGTATAATTAGATTAATTGTAACTAACTGGAATATGTCCGTTATGCAGTCGGTCCTCGAGAAGATTGTAATAATCTACTTAGAAATTCTCTTGAATTAAATTTATTACGAGAACGTGTACAGTGTTAGTCACAAAAGCTAAAGTAAAGAAAATTAGCACGTTGGATATTGTGGCTTTCTGTTTGAATATAAAACGTTCGTACTCGGGAATAGCGAAGCGGGGATACCCTTGATATTCAACTGACAAATTGTACTTCAACGACACAAAGACGGCGTAAGCTTTTGATTTTCGAATTCATCCAAACTTTTCTCACCTTGGTTACGTTTGGATTGAGAAGGGAGTTGGAAAATAACTCTGGATTTGAAATAATAAATAATTTTTATTCTTATATTAAGTGGTAGTAAATAGTGTCCATCTTAATTTGGTTGCAGGTGTTATGTAGATGGGTTTAGTTTGTGAGTGGCGTTACAGTGGGTCTACTTCTTGCCAATAGCCCAATCAGCTTTCTCCGCTTTCTTAGCCTGTTGAATATTAGTACAGAATAGTTTATTTCTAAGAATGTTATCGAAATACTGCTTTAAATCTAGCGTTGCTGTTTGCTAAAGTGGCATGATGTATTTAGGAATTTGTAGGATCGTTTATGTAGGTAACTTCTAAAGTGCTGAATGTTGGAAAATGTGTCGGTCCAATCTGGATCTGAAGTGTTATGGAAAAGGGAAACATTTTTAATAAGAGATGAAATAAGAGAATATAATCCAAAGATTAAACTAATCCTGTCTTATATTACTCCACCTACAAATATAGGCTTCTAACCAACATACAAGACACTCCCTAACTATGATCACTTTTTTGTGTGTTCACGCAAACACTGCATTATTTACTCTATCTTAATACTTGAGTTTCCATTCCTCTTCTTTTTATTTCCAGCGAATATTACAGAGATGTTGATAATAAACCATGTCTTTAAATACACTCTGTTTTAGCATATTATAAGTAACGTGTCTATATGTTACATGCGGTGCTTATTTGAATTTGGTGTCGAATCTAATAAAATGTTTGCTACTGAATCCCAGTTTCAGAGCGCACCGTTTAGGCTGAGCCAAAAGAAGAACTTATTTAACTACACCAGAAGCACCTACTTACACTAAAATTAAGCACCTTTCCTGTTTGTGAACACAAATCTGAGACACTTAGTGTACTTTAGCTGCAAAGTTTTCACGACGTTATTACGGCATTGGAATTCGAACAATAGCCTTCATTTGTTTCCGGTAGGTCTATGGAATAGTGTTGTAAGTTACCTCTTTGTCTTCCTCTTCAAGGGTGAACTCCTTCTTTTTCACAACCTTCAACTGGTTACGGAAGTTGAACTCGGCCGCCTTCTTCTGGAGCTTGGCGAATTTGTTCTCGTATTTGGACACCTTCTTGAGCGTAGGTTTGACGCTGGAAGACGAAAGAAATGTAAGTACCACCGAAAGAAATCAGTGCAACTATAACTGCTTGACTTTTATGCCAAATTTATCTTCTAATTTGTATACCCAAGTAAATAAATACGCACGAAAAAGTAATTTACACTACGTTACAGTAAACGAATTAAATTTTACTACATTTGATTAATATAGGGGTCTATACCCAACAGTGGGACGTAATTAGACTGGGTTATTATTATGTACGGTAATGCCGTGTAGTATTAGGTTTAGAATAACACTTTTTCCATTTCTTTCGTGGATGTTGTAATAGGCGACTAAGGTAATTAATTAAAGTATATTTTAGGCGACAGGCTAACACCTGTTACTATTATACCTGCCAACTTAAAACCTACTAAAAACTGTGCAAGAATTGGCCACGTGAAATAATAATGATTTTGTCTACCCAACCTTTCCTATGCTCTGCCAACCCTATCACAATAGCCAAATATAAAACAAGACTTTAACAACATTTACAGACCTCGAATTCCAACCAGACGCAACTTCAAAAACCTGAATACAAAACACGCTTACTTTTCCCCTTCATAGGGTATTCAAACAATCATACACATACGATCAAACGTATTTACTCCCGGCTACAAAGCCTACGCGTAGCTACGTATAACAAAGAGAGTGGAGTGCAGACAAGAGCTCCTGAGTTCCTGACACTCCGGCGTATCATTACAACGGATCGTATTCACAGTCACATCCACTGCTGCCAACATCGCGACATGTGGCAGACTACAGAAATGTGTGTACTTCTTTTCGGCCAGTGTTTGCATTCGAAATTGGAATGTTTTTGTAACTTTTTCGTTTTTAACCAGTGCTAAAATGAAATGTGAGAAAACAGCGACTTTATGACGTCAAAATTTGTAAAAACCCGCGCCTATGCGTTTGCAACTGTGGTTTTAGTGCCTACATTTATGAACGAATTCTTACTAGAAATTATAGAGATAATAGAAATAGATTCAAATACTTACAACTTTCCTCTGAGGTCATTGACTTGGTTGTTCAGGTCAGCGATCTGACAAAATAATAATATTAGAGGGCTTGAAGTGAAATACACACAAAGGAAGAATCAGTAAAGAAAAAAGAACAATAATTTGTGAATTTGATACAATTATTTTGATGCAGTTTATGTAAAAAGACAAATAGGTAGAGGTACATGTATAAAATGTATACTAAGTCACTAGAACATATAGGTGAATTAATAAGACAGGTTTCATAATGACAGTATTTACAAGAAAATGATTTCAATAGAATACTATTGTAAGTAAAGTACCTACCGACACAGAAGATATTTACAGTAAAAAGAAACAACAGAATACATGCATGATGACATTCTACAAGTTCGTCATCCCAATGATAACTATTAAACTCTACATGAATACAAAAAACTTAATAGACATATGTAGTTTACGATGTTACAAACTTGTAAAATGTATACGTGTTGTTGTATTAAATAAGTTTTACACGAATACAGAAACATGCAATAAAAATCACGAAGAAACCAGAAAGTAAAGCTCAACACAACCAGTGAAGAGAACACACGAGAAGCCGGCTGTTACGCTCGGTCCATTAATACAAGAAAGCACAGAACAAGATATAGCTGAGCGCAGATTAGGCAGTGTTATTTGCGAGCTGTATACAGTTTGAGTCTGTAAGTAAGAAATCGGTATAGGTCAGTCCCATATCCTATTACACTATTGCCTTCTTTATTTATATCTTTAGCCTGTGCTCTTGTGCCTACGGTATACCAAATACATAATTCCACATTTTATCTACTTTCGTGCAGTAATCTACTTATCGTGCCTCGTCATCGGTAGCTGGTCACCAACAGCTCCTGTCTCCACATCTCGTTACATAACAAGTGCAATATTTTACAGGTGCTACAGCGCCGGCAATATCATACTCCTTCGAAGCTGCGATCGAGTCTACGTTTAGCAAGTGTACGACTTTACAGGTGTCAGCGATCGCGACGAGGCGATCGAAGTGGTAGCATATTGAGCGCTGTTTGCAGTCAGTCTTCTACCCAACTGAAACGTTCCTCTACACCAATCACTAAACACCGACATTCATGTGTGAGTACGACGTCGCAAACGAGTTGTGTATTATGGAGTGACGGTGCAAAATCGATTCTGACTTGCGATGTGGATTGGTAGTTCAGATTTGTAATGTGTTTCTCTGGACTCGCAAGTGAGCATAGTGCGCGGCACTCCGGCGCGAGTGGGGGCTCGAGCGGCACTCGCGGCGCTCGCTACTCAGGGAAGGAAGGGCAACATCGACCAGAGCATGGCACTTTCAATTTAAACACAATCCATGTCTAAATAACAACAAAGGGTATTGGCAAAGGTTTATGGGGCATATATCAGCAACCGAACACGCAAAAACATTTCGCGCGGAAATGACGGCACATACATGAAAAGTTGGAGATTTGGAACAAGAAGTTTCACTTAAACTATGCACTTGCGTGTGCCAATAGAGGAACCAGTCCAGCGTTCCAATTGATACAACGTCAACTCTAATTGTTATCATCAAAAAGAGAAAATTCAGTAAGGCCACTAAGTTGGCATCACATGAAGCGTCACACTGGCGGCGGCAGCGGCGGCGCCTGGTTGTTACTTTAGCTGTCACACGGTTTAAGATATTATTATAGTGCCATACTATTTAATTAAGGGATTGATTAATAGGGACTCGGATGCTCGATTGTTAAAGTATATTAAATAATATCATGCAACAGGCAAAGCTTAGCAGGTAGCGAGAAGCCTGTGAAGAGCTACCCTATAACAGTCCAGAGACTCGGCTCGTCATCGCCGTCGCTCGGAGGACGGCGCGCGGCGTGAACGCGGATGAGCGGTGAAGCTGATGCTGATGATGAGATGGCGTTAGACGGCATGCAGCGGCGGGGCCGCGTGGCGAGTGAGTGTGTGGTTGCTGTTACGGCGCGCCAGCGGGCGGTTACGTCGTTAGTGTAGTTAGCGGTGTAAGCTCCATGTCGGATGACGCGCCAGAGATCGATTTTGCACCGCACGCCTTACCGTGGCCGGGCTGCGTCCGCGCCGGACCCTCTACCGTCGCACACACGTGCTCTATACAGCACTACCGACCCGGGACTCGAACTCTTCTATTATTTACAACTCAACAACAAACAACCGAAAACTTACAAAGCGTTAACAATGTACACGATTTGTCACACGCGCACGTTTGTTACATAATCGATGACTGTGATATTCACAATGGTTATAAAGTATTGGTCAATACCTCAAAATCTCTTTTCCTGACTTCATGTTCCAAATCCCACTTCTGGCCCTCACACACATACATGCGGTCATAATACTCCTGTATTATTCTCTTGAGCATTGCTAAAGAAAAAGGAAAGACAGATTATTGAGCCAGCAGAATGAGCATGGGCATCGCTGTGAGTGACCAGCGTCTGTCGACGTGGAGCGACGTGTGCATGTGTGCGTCGAGCCGTACAACTATCATGTCATGTCGTAACAACTAAATCAGTATCAACTCTCATAATGCATTCCCAATCCTAATATGCAGTTTTACCTCCATTTTCCTAATTTCGATCGCTCGTTCTAGTTCATATTTATCCCCCTCAAGGTTGTATATTCTGTGCCAGTACATTTGACATATCGTCTGCAGTTCCGCTAAAGAAAAATACAATCACATTTTCAGGTAAACATTAACAAAAGTCGTTGTGTAGTGTGGGACGCGTCCTGGGACCGCTGCGACAGGATAAGCGCAAGCGAAGCTACGCGGCGCCGCGGCTCGCGGCCGCCGCGGCCGCTCCGGGCGGCGGGCCCGAGGTTATTTAGCGTTTACTTGTACTTGTTATCCACACTGTTAAGGATGTAGGTATTTTTAACTTTCAGCTCCGCAAGTGAAAATTATGAGTGGACTGCGAAAACAAACAGGTTGATTATACTAGTCACATTATCGGCATGAGCTACTCAAAATTAATTGCTTATTATGTACTGCGTGGAGCCCAAACCAGGTCAGACCTCTAGCTGTTTGCGCGCTACTTCGATCTCGGCATCGTACTTCTCCTCCTCGATCTTGGTGATACGCTGATGGTAACCGGTAATGATGCTCGTAAGAGCCGCTATAAAATCAACTTAAGGATTACCAAGAGTTCGCCCGCCACGATGTTACGCTACGGCGCTGCCTACCGACGGTGCTTACACCAACGCGATACCAGTTAAATAGGATGTGAGACTCGAGAGAAAACTTATTGAAAATGACGGAAAAAGAGAGAATATTAAGTATACGCACAACAATCAAATACTTCACATGGAGCTTGGAAAATAGAGACACGCGTTAGAATAGACAGGTCGGCCCAAGTGCACTGTACCCGGCGACCGTTCAGCGGATAGTGTTTAATCTGTTAACCATACGAAGATACACCACGCCTCTCGGCATTGCATAACGTTACGTATTAAAGTGAAGAGAATAAATGTGAGTTTGTCAGTTTATCAAGAGAGAACTGCTCCAGTTGACTTGTCTCACTACCTCATGATCTTTCCTTTTAACGACGTATTCCAGGTCGTACTTTTCACTTTCGAGGCGATTGATGCGATCGTAGTTGTCAGTGCAAATGCTCCTAAGATCATCTATAACGTGACACATTTATATATGCACATGAGTATCTGGTGAAAGTACACAACACAGTGGTTCGGCGATGTGAGGTGTATGACAAAACAAAGTCTTCGAGTACTTAATTTCTATTTCACATGGGGACAGAATGTATGATTTTCTTGGGAATTGACAGAGTATAGGTACAGTTACAGAGTGGGTTGAAGCGGGGGGATATTTACCTTCGTTTGCATCTTCAATGTTCTTGGGTTTACCACACCTCTCCTCAATGATGCGCCTCCTCTCGGCCGCTTTGCGCTCCTGTTCCTTCTTCAGTTCCTCAGCGGCTTTCTTACGCAGCAGCAACTGTTAAGGGGAGTCAGAAAGAGTGCTGTGACTGTGAGGGCTTACTTTGGCATTGTCAGTTAGTATCAATGAATGAGATAGCAAATCTTTAAACTTTTTCGACGTTACTGTGCCACTCTTGTACGCTGCGCTGGTTGCACGCCAACGACCGATATAATACCTACGTATTCTAAACTCAAAAACAGACTTCTTTCAATTGTTTATAAAGTAAACTTTAGGCATTGCAACAAAGATGCCTGGTTTATGGGTGACGTTTATAGAAGTAACTAATGCATTGGCAAAGAGATCAGGTTTGTATGATTCTTAGTTTTAAGGGTACGGTCGGCCAAGAAAGTGGTCTACCACGTTTGTCAAAAGATTCCGTGAGATCAAATTTATCACTAAGGATGACAGGTTGACAGGACGTAAAATACAATAATGATAACGGAGTTATTGTCACCGTCATAATATTATGGCAAAGGGAATTCGACCTTGTTTCATGTGGTTCAGACGAGGGTTAGACGATTTTCTTGACCGGCTTTACATGGAGGCCTTGATATTAACAAAGTTCCGAATATTACCAATCAGTTTAAGGTACGTACCCTGAGCTTCTTCTTCCTCTCGGGGGTCATGAAACCCTTCTTCGCCTTCTTGGCCTTGGAGGCCTCCTCCATGCGTTTGCGCACCTCAGCGCGCTTGCGGTCGATCTCGGCCTGTTTGGCCTTCTTCGCCTGGACAGTCAATCACATGGTAATCACACATTCATTTTAAAATTCTGATTGTGTAGTTGTGTATGTGTGGAGATTATGTATGAGTGTTTGTGGGTATGTGTAAGTGAATGTCCTGTTTTTGAGGAAATGTTCAGTCTTTTGACCGTCTTCTGTATGTTATATGTTTATGTGATAAGTATGTATGTGTATGTGTTGTGTGTGTGTGTGTGTGTGTGTGTGCGTGTGTGTGTGTGTGCGCGTGTATGTTTATGTGTGTCTGTATTATGTACCTTCATTGGGAGCGTAGTGTTTAGGAAATTAAGTAGTTTAAAATTTAACGTGTTTAGTACTAAAAACATTTCAGAATAGTGATATTCCATAATAAATTGTATTTATAATTTGCTACGTTTCACTAATTCCTACAGCTAAATGGATTGGAGTGACGTTAAACATTAAACAACTGTCTCGACATTGTATGTTGTGTACATAGGACTGTGTGTTGGGGGAGGGGTGGGGGGGTGGTAAAAACTGTATCACGTCGTCTGCTTCATGTACATTACCTCCTCGAGACGCTTTTTCTGAAAGAAAAATAAAGACAATTCTTAGAACAAGTTCATAATCATATTTGGGAAAAGTTAGTTCCGACATTTTGGGGAGAAACAGATAATTTATTTTCACAAAAATTTTTACGACATTTATTGAATACTTGGCTGATTTACTACTCTAAGTACATGAGTGTTTTAGAAATCACACAATAAGTATCTATACGTACAAATTATGTGAACACATTTGTGGAGGTCGACATGGGAAAGTCCAAGCTATTTTCAAATTATAACAAGTTGACTAGGATTTATAACATTTCGACATTTATTTGTTAGTTATATTTCAACAAATAACATGGGGATAAATTACAAAGCGCCGATTTCAGATTTTTTTAATCAAATGCAATGATTATCTTCAATTATTGAAAAAAAAGATTAATTATTATCTGAAACCGGCGGTGACATAAAGGAATTTAAAGTAAATCAGCCATTTTAAAACGATCACATAAATAAATAAACAGTAAAAGGTGCAATTGTAAAACATTTTGGTGCTGTGTAAGTGTGTGATAGTGCGCATTCAGTGACTTTGTGTGCATTAAGAGTACCATGAAAGTGCGACGGAACACAATGTCATAACTGTTCAAAGTTTGAATAAACAACATAGAGCTGCTAAGGAACACAGATTTTGTTTTTTGTAACATGCCAGTGCTATGGCTAGTGACTCACTCTTTTCGATTTTCAAATTATTTAATCGAGATTAAATCAATGCGGTATATGGCTCTAAGTCACTGTGAGACATCTTCGTCTTTATTTTTTTCCGATGAGTTAAGGATAAAGTTCATAGTTGATATTATCCTCACACGTTTCAAGTCCTAACAGGTGACTTCCACGATTAATATGAAAGAGAGTTTTACTACTCTGTTATTATTTAATGACTGTATCTTTGGCATAAAATAAAAAGGTAAATGCTCAATACTCGTTAACTCATTTTCTTAAAAGTTCAACCATGACATTGTGTTAACATAAAAGGTATGTGTGCTGTGCTTTGGATTAGACACTGCGTTAGCATTGATTTACAAAGTGTATGTTATTACGACATATAATAAAATAGTGAACATCCCTCGGGACAACATTGAAGTCGACTTACGACCGTTCAAATACAAATAAAATAAAAAGTGCTGTAACAGAAATAGACATTCATGTTTTAATAATTGTAAACGTTTAGAAATCAATCAGATTTCGCCGTTTATCCAAACCAAACTCAGTAACGTTATTTCGTTTACATACAGGTTTATTTCCTGTACTTTATGAAGTTCATTTGGTAAGTACAGTTTTTTGAAGCCTTCCGACTGACAAATCTCAAAATAATATTCTATCTGTTGTGTAGGATAATGTAATGTGTTACTGTGTTATCACAACAAAAAGTACCTGAGTCTCGAGGAAATGTTGAATTCAATACTGTATCGTTGAATGGAGAAACACGATGGAACACGACGCGGCGACCATGGAAAATGGAAAAAGAAAAAAACTTGTGTTAGTTAACTTGTAAAGTACTGGCCAGTATTAAAATCTTATCCTTGATTTTTTACAGTTATAAGGTTTTAAAAGTGGCCAGTACTATAAACATCTTGTTATTGTGTACATTGACTAAAATAATCGAAACAAATATCAAGATTTGTGATCGACTGATCGATTAATGTCTATCCTGAAAAAAGTTGCATTTCCAAAGTCACAATTTTGTAATAAAATAATTTCAGAAAAAAGTATGTACTACGTTTGCCTAATGTAGGTCTGAGGTAATTATTAAAATCGTGTGTAAGTTAAATAAATTATCAATAATGATCATCTAATTTAAATATTAATTTCAGTGTTGAAAGCTCCGAAGTCAATATTTATTATTAAAAATTAAAGTCCACAATTTCGTAAAACTATGTATGTATGTATGTAACTCTTTATTGCACAAATAATCATGACAAAATAACAGACAAAACAGAACATAAGTACAAAGGCGAACATATCCCAAAAGGGATACCCTTGCATAATTAGTGAAGTCCTATACGCTAGGCTTATAAACTTCTTATATTTGAAGGTAGGAACACGTCACGTGATGACATTATCTTCAAGTTGAGAGAATGAACTCAGCTGCAAACGCTGCAATATAAAATCTGAAGGTAAAGGAAATTAGCATCCGGCTCCATTTCCTGAATCTGACATACCTTACATCATCATCCGCCATTTTGTTTGTGTTGGTTTAAGGTGTCCTGAAACAAAAGAATGAGATTTATGAAACAAATGGAACGAAGTTGTTCAAGGTTGATTGGATCTGTAGGTACAGGTTTAAAACGCCAAATTCACTATTTTATTGAATATGTGAAATCGAGGCAACGAATGCCCGAAGCACAGTTTGAAGGGTAAGTACTAATGGTGCATTTGCTGAATGCTATCTAATAATAGGTATGTAGCGAATAATTACATTAATTCTGATTGTACTTTTACTTCTTTACATTTAAGATTAGACATTCAACGAAAAAATTGGAAGTCGTTATTGCAATAACACTTACTAATTTTTGTTTAATGTTCTCAATACAAACGGTATCACTATTTGCAGTGATGCTTTGGGTTGACTTTATATCTTGTGAGGACTTGGCCGTTAAAGTTCTAATCTTAACTGAAACGAAGTATAGGTCCCACTACTTTGTACAAAAAAACTTAGTAACACTGTGCAGTAATACTGTGGTAAAGTAGTTTGAGTTCGTATCAGTTATGGTCTGGTGTCTTTTGGCTGCAAAACAGCTGGGTTTGACGATTTTTAATTGAAGTGTCAATTCCATCGCGATTGTTAGGTAAATTTTAAACACTTAAACAGGTTCGTTTTTAAGGCATTGGACGTAGAAATAAAAAGAAACCTTTAAGGTGTTTAAAGAACGATGTTTTTTGTGGCTTAGTGCCGTTCTTACAACTTTACTGTTTGGTCACCCATTTGTAGCGTAAGTACTAAGTAATAAGTGCAAGTTTTTTTTATTTGCATATTTTGATGATTTTTCTAAAATGATATTTGTAAACAATTAAATTGACTTGGCTGCTAGATAAATGCGTATTTGGCAATATCTTTGAGGAACAATCATGTTGTTAATTGAAACCTAATATTTGGCTGCGCGCCAAGCGAAGACAACTGTCATTTGATACGCGAAATTTCAAGTTCCCAACCCAAACGGATGCGTGGAAAATACTGGATACTTCCATCACCTATTAGTAAGTATAAAACTTTTAATTAAAAATCGGTGTTCATCAAAAAAAAATGTTATTAAAAAAATATTCAATTGCAATTATGTATCTATATCAATTGCAATTATGTATCTATACCCGACAGAAAATAAAGTACCTATATCAATGATCGGAATTTAGGTCACGTGATTCTATTCTGGTCTACGTCACAGAGTCGCCTATTTTCCGAGTAAACTGTTGCTGAAAGAAAATTCCATTATTAGCTTCGGGCGAGCTCGGGCACGTTCGGCGGCGCTCGGGCGCCGTCGGGGCTCGCGGCGCGGGCGACGGAAATAGGTTGGCTCGCATTCCCGCCAATCCAAATTTGGTGGCATGCCGCGCGACTTCGGTTTCACGGATTTGAAAATGTAATCAGATATCATTTGGTATAAGTGTCGTATCGTGTAATTAATTATTGATAAACTGCAAGTACGTAATGGTCTAATGGTTAACTAATGATTTCTCAATACAGCGCAAAAATACCGGAAAATTATCAAGAAAATGTAAACAAGTAAAATTTGAAATTAAGTTAGAGAACTTATTGTATGCATAACTAGATAGGGAAAGTTAATGCTATAACAACGTGTATTTTACATAGACACAGACTTGCAAAAGGTTTTGGCACTTGACAATTGGAAGTTAGTTTGTGTTGCTTTCTTTTCGATCACGTTGCATGACAATTTCCCGCAAACAGCCTCCTAGGGTAGCCCGGGCAACGGAGGACATGGCCGCACACTGCAAAGCGATGCATCACGCACGATGCACAACGGCGTTGATATATCACTTCACTTAATACACTTCATTTTTCTCCACGCTTTTCAGTTAGTACAGATATTAAACGTCACCACTCACCTACGGTAAGAAAAAGAGGATGGCCCTACAGATGGTTCAGCCAACACGAGCCACAGCTGCTGACTGGTGCGAGGCGGGCGGTAAGGTGCGGCGGGCATTGCGTGGGCGCCGCCACGCCCCCCGCGCCCCCTCACCCCCCGAATCTCCTAAGCGCCCGCGCATCCTTTCCCCCCGCACCCCCGTACCTAGACGCTTTCGTTACAGACATTTTTAGAGCAGTGTCGTTTTGACACCATCACCGAAATAACACCAGATCTACGTGGAACTACTCATATTGCTCCGGATGTTTCCTCCAGGCTGTTGTCATATAAACAACAGATAGTTAGTCACTCGCGATTCTAATTATTTGTTTAATTGGAAGCTCCTAATGTCCTCGTTATAATCTCGAATCAGGTTAACAGCGGTCGACAACAAACTTTGCGCTAGCGCTGACCAAGTTTCATTACTTTTAATCACTGCTGATCCAGTAAATCCCGATAACTACAGCGGGCAGGCGAACAAACGAACCCGCCACGGAGCCTCGTTATCAGCTGTCCACTAATGAAAGCGATTAGAGCTTTAATTAAAGTTAGCGAACCTAGTTCTCGACCGTCTGGAACTACGACCGCTAACTTCCTTCAGCGCAACGTGATGTATTTTGTAATACCCGCTAAATTGCAAACACGACTCGAAACGCTGTCTCAGGATGCAGACAACGCGGTATAGCATACTCCATATTACGGCAATTTGTTTGCGAAAGCGTGAAGATGGTGAATAACTTTAGAAGAAATACTTCAAACCCGTTTAATCTTCTCACGCTCGCTATTTTACAAGTCTTCGTTGAATCAAATCCATACCTAACCATCGAGCAAGCCGGTGGCTGTATAAATAATAACGCAATAAGAAAATAAATGTATATCGGCCAAATATTTTACAAAAGTACCCGAGTAGGCAATTGAGATATGAATACCCGACATAACCTAGATTTTTTTTTAAATTGTAAACTTGTCCGTCGCACGCCTTGAACAACGCCTTTGGACAAAAAGCAGAACCCTTCATTTTATCATTTTACGCAAAAATGTCGAATCTTCCAAACTATTTCGTAGTGGGTCCTCATTCTTGTTAGGTACATGGATAACGGGCTGATGTTTTGTAATTTATTATGATTAGGTACCCTTGGTGAGTACCTACCCGGCCCTAGCAATTTAGTAACCGTATAATATTTCATATTGTTTACTAGTTATCATGTTTAAAGTTTTAATTGAGTGGAACTTTATAATTACTACAGGTATTACTAGGGTCAACAGATAATATACAATCTGTTTAATAGGCATTTAGTAGCTGGTATCTACGATATTGACTACAGAAAATATTTTAGTCGTCCCGCCGGGCCAGTTAATTCCCGGGAAAACAATCGCTTGCTCATGTGCAGTATACAAGTTTCAGTACAAATACTAAAGGTATGACTTCAATCAAAGCAATCTGTTGTTGATGTCACTAGTATTTAAATGCATTTCTATGAAGTAATATGCAATGTTGAAGACAAAACGTGACTTCGTATCACTAGCATTATGTCGTCAACATATGTAGCTGATACGATGTCCCAGTCCACGGCCTTTGCTGCTGCAACGTGCGTTCGAAATTTAAAATAAACCTTAAAGTAAACGTACTTTAGTGATTTCAGTTCATAAAGCACATGACAAGTAGAAATCAATCTTATCTCAATGTTGTAATGACCATATATCATGAAGAAACATTTAAACTTTTAATTGAACTAAGATGCTACTTACCTAATTTAATACGAGTCCATCCAGTGGGTACTTAATCACAAAATTGTCAATAATGATCACCAGACCGTTAACTAGGTGTTCTTTTAATGAAATTTTGGGATAAATTCACTTTTGTATGCGAAATTAGTCAACTAAACTATTTTGTGCAAACGTTTCTAGTCTCCTGTATTGTCAGCCATCTTTTCAATCCGTCAAACGGATATATCGAATAAGATGACAAATAAAATGTGGACATTGTAAAGGAAATACTTCTGTTGGAATAATTACAAGGGTCTTGGCAAGGTCGCGGGCAAGCGTCTTTGAGGGCCGCTTCCAAGCCGGCACCGCGGATCGCTACACTCGACTGTCAAGTTTCATGTTGTACAGACGAAAGACTTGTAATTTTTTTGCATGAATCACCCATTACACTGAGTGTCCCTTTAAGACTTACCCACTGGCGAGTGAATTTAGATAGGTAGACTATAAACCTCACGTAAAATACCCTTTAGTGACGATATGATTGTGTGCGAAATTGAATTCCAATTAAGTTAAACGTCCTGGTAATCAACACCTTACCATAGAACTTTTGATTAGCGCAAAAGCATTTAAGGTATTTTTTAAGATGAGACCCTTCAACAGTTAAACGGATTTTGATTTGTATGGTCCAAATACGAAAAAAAACTTTAATTTGGTATTAACGTTAGTCAATCGAAATGTATACGTATAACTCCGCTTATTCTGCAAGCATGTTCTGTTTTCATTGGAATGTAAAACATCGAAGCCACATAGGTATTTTCTATCGCAAAAATTAAGTTATATTAATTAAATTGAGGTTAATTATATCCTAATAATATCAGCTCAACGTATGGCGACGAATACTAGTACATACATGGACGAACACTAAGAAGTTTCATTACTAGCCCACTAACTACTTACTCATATCAAAACATATCCATTACGTGTGAAATATCAATAACTGTCAAATATAAAAATATATATTCTGAAATCTTCATGTCTTCAGTACTTAGTATGAGAGCAAAGTCCGTGCCTACGTGCATACTCTTCTGAACTTGAAATCGCTCGTATCGAGTTCATTGTGCCGTTTTAAATTAGACTACTCAGCCCAGAAGAATTATCTAGAGAGACACGTCTAGCATTACTGCTCCGAGAGCTAAAAACCTCCCTCCCTTCGTATTTATGCTCCCGCACTGCATTGAAACGCAAAACGATTCCAATTTTACGGTCCTCCGTTCGATGCCTAAGTATGATACAAATATAATAATGTCTTTATCGAAAGGCTCGTAAAACTGCGACAACTTTGTAAGCGTCCCGAGAGCTTTTATATTTTTTTAAGTCTGTCGTTACTCGGATGTTATTGCGATAACTTGTGTTTTGTCGGCGGCTCCGCTTGCCGTATTATTTGAGTGCTTTTCGCTGTTCAGAATTTTGACGACATCGATGATAAAATAAACGCAAACGCGCACGTTCGATGTTTCCCTCAAGATAACCGAGTCAGCCCTATTATCGGGCTATTTACACACTAGAGAGTTACTGCTGCCTGTTTTTGTTACAAGTTTTATCTTCCCGAAACTTTGATAGTATTTTGTTAACTTGGCATTTTAATATTTATGCTTTTGTACTCACGACTTGAACGGCTTCATAACTTTTCTTGCTTGACGTTTCGTTATTCAAACTCTTGCGTACAATACCTACAATTTTAACTCAGCCTAATAACGTCCCACTGCTGGGTACAAGTCTCCCAAAAGATGGTCGTCCATGTCCAGTATGAGTGGACTTAAGAGCGTGCAAACAAAATTCGATGATTTTGATGTTTTTCAAATGCTTTAGAAAGCTATAAATCCTTAAGTTTTTAAAGAAAAACTACTGTAACATATAAATAAACTCTTTTTCTAGGGATTAACGGAAAGAAATATTTTATTAGCAACACAGATTTCTTTTACTTAGCCAATTTGTTGAAGGGTTTTCACAAAAATACGCGTCAGAGCTGTCTTTCACTTGAAAATTTTCCATTAAAATTTACCATAAACGATATAAACTTGTTATTATCTGATAGACAATATAGTCTACTGGGGATTAACGGATTAACATTAATCAAATTATTGGTTTTTATTATTCAAATATCATTTTACATAATTTGAAAGTTGAACCATTACTTTATTTTTTTTCTCATTGATTTTAATGTAATTACAAATGAAACAATTTTATTGTAAATTTACAGAATATGTTTAGTCTAACCATATTTTTTTCAGGCTAAATATGAGTTAATTTACATTTCACGATTTTTTAAACATTGGTCCAAAACCACTAAGGTCAGGTGGGGGAAGAGAAACGCAGAGATAAGAGGGCTCTACAGACCATAATCACTCATAACTCGACGAGTTATGGTCTGTGGTGTGGTGCCTCTTACCCCTGCCCTGCCCCTGAATTTCTCTTCCCCCACCTGATCTTATATTACGTACGTAAAAAATGTGTGCGCCCTCTTAAAGTTCCCACGCGGATCCAGTGTGTACTTCGTTGCTGTGTGCAGGTTTCTCCAGGATGATTTCCTTCACCAAATAACTTGTGGCAAATATCAAATACGATGTCGAATGTAAATTTCGAAAAAGACCAAACCGCTGAGCTACCAGGGCTTAAATTAAGCAACCGCTTGGTTAAGTTAAATCGATGGCTATAGAATAATTATGGTGCACTCATATATTGCGCGCATATTCATACAGTGTATAGAGCGCTTTATGTTATCTATTATTTTGCTTGAGATGATAAGTTATAGTAAGCACAATACGTACCTAATAGGTAAATAATAAGTGATGAAAATAAAATCCGAGGATTAAACTGCGTTATAATAAATTATGGCAGTCTCTGCCTCTTATGAACAAGTGGAACGTCAACATTACATCACAATTTTATAATGACTGATATTAAAAGAGGCTAAGCGATTATTTATGTCTGCCAGTCTTCAAAATGTGAATATCTAATTGTAGACACCGCCTTAGGTAGAAAATGGGTACGTTTATTGCCTGCTCCAACTAAACATAATCTAATAAAAGCATTACTGTGGACGCGTTGGCTAGACCTTAAAACAATTTTCATCTTTTAAGCTCTCACGTAAAATTAGTACTTAGGTACCTATGATTAACACATTTGTGTAGTGTCGGGATAAGAATAGCACCTCTCCATATCTTCCTTGACTGGGGAAATAGCTTTACGTAAGGTTTAGGCGATTGTCTAGTAAAGTAAGTTGTCACTATTATATCTCGTTCTTTTGTTTTTTCAACCTAAAATTATGCTTAAAGTTTTTAAACGGGAAAGGGTCATGGTTGTCTGTGTACTTGTTCATTTGTTCTGCTCCCGCATTTGGAAATACAGGTGTAATTGTATGAGTTGTGCGTATTTTTATAACATTGAAGTTGATAAAAAACATTGTTTCTGAGACTGCAGATAATCATCGGCTAAATCGGCTAATACAAGAATCACGCATGGAAGTTCCGAAATATTGACCCACATATCGTAGATAAAATGAGACATAATTTTGTCAGCAAAAAAAAATCACGCCACGATTATTCAATGCGCCCATCCAACTGACAGTCTAATCGGTATTTCCAATTATTTCAATGGTAAAGCTTCTACCAGTTTTAGTTGTCACATCATTATTTCCTCGCATATGACGTGTATTTAACCTGACCGCTGAAAAACACGCATCAGTGTGCGCTGGTGTGTCGACGCCTATTTTAGGATCACGCTAATTTATGTCTACTGGCTTATCTAATTCGGATAGGTCAGACAAAAAAAATAGCGTTTGTGACAATTCTGTTTGCTATTAAGCAATACATACTGACAGATTGTTATTATTGGTTATACACAGGTACCTACTGGGAGTACTGGATTAGCAACTTGTTACAATTATACATCTAATAATAATTTTAAACAAAAAAAAACCGACTTCAAATTAGCAATATTTTGAAAAGATTCTGTTTACTGAATGTAAAATCTTGACTTCATCAACAAATTACCGAAAACGCCGTACATCTCCATACAAAATTTGAAGAGTTCCCTCGATTTCTCCAAGATTCCATCATCAGATCCTGGTGTCGTGCCAATGGGACCAATTTCGAGTTATACCCTATCGATTAAAAAAAAAATTTTGAAAATCGGTCCACGGGTCTCTGAGCTATCGAGTAACATACACACAAAAAATAAAAAATAAAAATAAAAAAAATTAGGTCGAATTGAGAACCTCCTCTTTTTGAAGTCGGTTAAAAAAAGGGTATCATCATCAGCCTATATACCTACGTCCCACTGCAGGGCACATGCCTCCTCTCGGTATGAGAGGGCTTGGGCTATAGTTCCCACGCGAAAAGCTATCATTTTATGCTAAAAGAAACTAAGTCGAAGCTAAGTCGATTTGTTTTCAAACAGAATTTAATTGATTTCTTGGATGGCGTAAGGGCGACGAAAGAAATTACGTTAGGTATGCCTTAGGCGACAATCTAGTAACCTGTGAAACCTCTTTCACCTGTTTTCAAATCTCAAATTATGCTAGATGTGGCTGAAAAGCGTGAAATAGTCATAACCATGGTTTTATGGCACGTTTCGTATTCTCTGCTACCCCGTTTGGGAACACAGGCCTGATTAGTATGTAAACTTCATGGTTGAAGTATTTCAGTATAAAACAAACAAATTATGAAAACCGTCAATCTTCTAAACATTCAACGTCCTGCAGCGCTATTGTCTAACGGACCAAAAATCTACATCGTTTTTAATTTGACAGTTGAAACCAAAGATCGCTTTGAAATGTTTAATTTTTTTTTATTATATGTTTAGATTTTTGGTACGTTAGACAATAGCGCTGCTGGATTGTACTGATTTAACATTGTAGAGTAATTACTAAGGATGTAAGAAGCGTAGGCGTTAAACTATGTCCAGATAGCGGCTGCGGATATCTGACGCTGACAAGGACACAATTAGAATTGACCGTTGAGATAAACGAGCCATTAACGACAACCCGGCGAGTTTGCGATGAGAAACGACTATGACGTCAAGCTGTGAACTGTAGAAATATTACATTTGCTTGAATTTTTGTTAGCTGCAGGTACAAAATGTTTTTCACCATCGTAGTAAAGTGTCGCTTCTTTGCTTAAAATTGTCTGTTGTCTGTATTGGATTTAGGTACACACACACAGACACACACATCACGCCTGTATTCCCAAACGGGGTAGGCAAGGCATGACCATTACACGTTCCGTGGCCACTTCCAGCATTTTTTTTATTTTGGATTTGACTTCCTAATAACGAAATTATCGAGTCGCTTGTATATAATTTTTATTAATTTTGTATAGCCTAGCCTGAATATACACACACTTATACATATTATGTACATAACACAGACAATAACCATTATTTTTGTATTTTCAAATGCTGTTGCTGACCTACACTTACTAATGATCCTGTTTTTTTTTCAACCATAGGTCTTAAGTGTGGCTTTCAGACAAATTGTCAGCTGTGAAAAGGGCCTTACAAGTGGGCATGTAATTTTCTCCTCAAAAAAAGGTAGTCAGTGAGTAAGTAGTGTCTTATTCATAGCACATGCGGCAGCAAAAAGCATTAGTCTTAGGTTAAAACGCTTACGCCAAAACGCAGCGCCAATTTTTCTACAGTAATTGTTTGGTGTAAGTAATAGCTTTTCAGAAATGGCTTCTGGCGGTTTAAACAGTAGGCATGTGCTCAGGTTAAACATATATCATTCTAATAAGTTCGTTAGTTAGATTATGGAAAAATATAAGATACATGTTTTTTCCCATGTGCTGATTTTCATTATTTTTCTCTTGGAATTAGATTTTTTATTGTTTTGTGGATTGATAAAAGCAAAATTACAGATAAAAAACAATAAATGTAAACTAGTTAAAAGTTCTTAAGTATGATATTGAAGCACATCTGAATAACAGACAACACGTTATAAATTTTACTCAATACGTACAGGCATACGTTCTTTTGCTACACCAGCACGGCTTAGCAAAGGCAACAATAGTAGTAATAATAACTATGAAGTCTGCAGTAGACAAGGGACATATCGGAAGATTGGATGTTTGCATTAATTTGTTGGAGTGCTGCAATTGACAGAGTATTGACTCCCAAAAGTGCTGTCAGGCAAATTTAAATACTAATCAGATTTCGTTCAAACACGTTTTTAGCTTTTTAGGTTAGTTATGTATTTTTTTTCATTCATCTTTTAACTATTACATTAAAAAAAATTATTTCTTTAAATTTCCAAATTGAAAACTTTATGACGAATATTTTCGCCATACCAGTTGTCAGTAAATTATTAATTTTGTGGAATAGCTAATTCCTCATAATCAATTTTCGCGGCTAATTTCACCTTACAAGTGTCTACTTGTAAGGTGAAATTAGCCGCGAAAATTGACATGACTAACATGACTGTCTAGTCATGTCATCAAAATAAAAACGGTATGTAAACAAATACACCGTAATTAGATAGGTACGCAAAAGTCCACCAAAACCCCTTTGCGTGTAATGATAATTTTTGTTGTCAACACTGTCTCGTGTACCTATCGTATTAACGGGCATAAATCAAAGCCCGTGCATGTTCCCCATTAACCGGCCGACCGGGCCAAGTCCGGGCCTGGTTTTTTACCCGGTAAATAATGAGGGCCCGGGTAATTGCGTTACGGGTATCTTGCTCGGGAATCACCGGTCCGGTTGTGTAACGAAATTTACCAATTTTTCTGTTCCTAGTCCAATTTTGGCAGTTTTCGTGTTTTGTATTGATTGATTGATTGCTTGTTGTATTAGTTAGAAATGCAATCATAATGTTAGATCAGTTTAGTTCACGATTTTAAGGCGTTTTTATTAGACATTTTATTCAATTTTATTTATTGGAGGATCAAACTTCAGTAAGTGTACAGGAAACACAAATCTTAAGTATAATTTATTTATGTATATTAAGATGCACTTATTCCATGTAAGGTAAATGTACCAATGCTCGACGCCTCAACGCCCAGTAGATGACACCCATCTCCATCTGTCACATGTCTTACTATGACATAAGGTTGCAAGTGCCATGTATTGGGTCAATGTCGAGCTCAGGGATGTTTACCTTGGGTATGGTTGTTTCTAACGCACCAAGAAACTGACCAACACCTTGGCAAGCCACTGAGTAAAACATAAATTAGGCGCACAGTACAGAATTATAACAAACCGTGTGATTAAATACGTAACATATGTACAATTCCACACATATCTTGACAACTAAATACTGCTTGAATAAAAAATAAATACAGCTTGCAATGTTTTAATGAGGCGCTGTTAGGTAAACATATTACGCAAAACATTCCATCAAAAAATCGTAAGTAAACATTTCGTCACCATCGTAGAACAACGTCGGATTTACAAAATTGCAAAATCGGGTTTTATTCGTAAATACATTTAAATAGTAACGCT